>MU726594.1:6536-62259 GCA_026770625.1 Nicotiana glauca | reverse complement strand
TTTTGGGACTCTTCCATGCTAATTGATGAATTCTACATAATGTGAAGAGTATGAGGATTAGTTATGAATTGTGAATTCTTTGGAGCGTTGGCTCGAACGATAAAAATACTATTGAGTAAGAAATGAAAGAAATGGAAAGAGATATGATTAATCCCTTGCCGGGATAGTTTGAGTATATTGATTATCTCCCTTGCCGGGATGTGAAAGTTATTGTTTTGCTCCCTTGCCGGAATTTAACTGGTTAATTGTGTTTTCCCTTGCCGGGACATTTCTTATTATTTGCTTATTCCTTCGCCCGTTTGGCTGTGATTGCTGTTTGGGTGAGGAAGAGTGATAATGCACGAAGGGTCATTCCGTGACATGTTTTGATTATATTTGCATGAAGGGTCATTCCGTACCATGTTTTGATTATATTTGCATAAAGGGTTATTCGGTGCCATGTTTTGATTATATTTGCACGAAGGGTCATTCCGTGCCATGTTTTGATTATATTTGCACGAAGGGTCATTCCGTGCCATGTTTTGATTATTTATGCATGAAGGGACATTCCGTGCTCTGATTTGATGATAATTGCACGAATGATCATTCCGTGCCATGAAATGAGAGTTATGTGAGGGAACACACGAAGGGTGATGCCGTGCATTTTATTTGATTTCTCTGGTGAGAATGAGAGTAAAAGCACGAAGGTTGATGCCGTGCAACTGTTGATTTTCCTGCTTTTGTTAATTATTGTTATTGCCCTGTTTTTTTACTTAAATTATTGTCTTTATATTCGGATTGTACTCCCCCATAGTATGCTTCCCTCCCTTTTTAACTGTTTAATTTTGGTATTCTTTCCTTTTATTGCATATATATATTGAACTGCACAGGTTGATTTGGTAGTCCTATCTAGCCTCGTCACTACTTCGCCGGGGTTAGGCTAGGCACTTACCAGCACATGGGGTCGGTTGTGCGGATACTACACTTCTGTACTTTTTTTGCACAGATCACGGTAACGGAGCAGCTTTTGGACTATAGCAGTAGTATATTGATCGGGAGCTGATTTCAGTCCAGGGACTTACGACGTAGCCTAGCTGACGTTCGCAGGCCGAAGTCCCTTTCCATATTTTCAGTTTGTTTTCATTGTATTGAGACAGACATTATGTATTTTCTATTCAGACTTGTTTGTAGCACTCTTTAGTGGTTCGTGAGATAGCGACTCCAGTCTTGGGTAGAGGAAATATTAAACTTCCGCATTTTGGGTTTCCAGTTATTTATATTATGAAAGACTTCCACTTTTATTTAAAAGTTTATTATTGTCATTATTGTTGTGTTGTTATCGGAAAATATTTGAATGCTTGTCTTTCCTAGCTCCGACAGTTGGCGCCATCACGACTCCCGGTGGTGGAAAATCTGGGTCGTGACAAGTTGGTATCAGAGCTCTAGGTTACATAGGTCTTGCTACTCACGGAAAAACTTGGTAGAATCTGAGGGATCAGTACAAAGACATCTGTATTTATCCCCTAGAGGCTTCAGAGTTAGGAAAAGTTTCACTTTCGTTCCTTCTTGTCATGCGGTTCTGTTTCTCAAATACTGATTGTCTTTTTACTCTGTTCTTTAGCAGATGGCGAGAACACGTTCTTCCTCTTCTACCACGCAACAGCCCGAGCCCCCAGCAGCAGCTCCTGCGAGGGGCAGAGGCCGAGGCTATGCCAGAGGCCGAGGCAGGGGAAGAGCTCAGCCTCGGGCAGCAGTCCCAGAGGTGGAGCCCCATATTGACTATGATGAGGAGGTTCTAGCCCCAACAACTCCAGTAGGCCCAACTCAGGTCCCAGGAGGGGTCATGGTCACCCCAGATCTTCAGGACGCTTTAGTCAGATTGGCAGGCTTTATGGAGAGTGTCACTAGAGCGGGTTTGCTGCCAGTAGCACCAGCCACTTCTCAGGCTGGAGGAGGGGTTCAGACTCCTGCTACATGTACTCCGGAGCAGGTAGCTCCCCAGACTCATGTCCTAGTGGTTCAGCCAGCTGTGACAGCTCAGCCAGGTATTGTAGCCCAGGCCTGCGATAGAGCGGCCATGTCTTCGAATGCTTTGTTGAGACTTGATCGGTTCTCCAAGCTCTTCACCACCACATTCAACGGTGCTTCATCAGAGTATCCACATGATTTCTTATTTAGCTGCCATGAGATCCTTAGGACCATGGGTGTTGTGGAGACCAACGGGGTCGATTTTGCCACCTTCCGACTTGTAGGATCCGTCAAGACTTGGTGGAGGGATTATTGTTTGTCTAGACCAGCAGGGTCTCCAGCATTGACATGGGATCAGTTTGCGGAGTTATTTTTGGATAAGTTTCTCCCAGTCACTCAGCGGAAGGCACTTTGCAGGCAGTTCGAGCACCTCCAGCAGGGATCCATGACAGTTACACAGTATGAGACTCGATTCATTGACTTGGCACGCCATGGTATTGTTATACTCCCCACAGAGCGAGAGAGGGTGTGGAGGTTTATTGATGGATTGATTCATCTGATCCGTCTCCAGATGGATATGGGAGCTGGTAGTGAGATTTCCTTTTAGGAGGCGGCTAATGCGGCCCACAAAGTTGAGATGGCCCTTGCATGGGGAGGTGGTCAGGTGTCGGATAAGAGGCCTCGTCATTCTGGTAGGTTCAGTGGTACCTCATCCAGAGGTAGGGATTCTAATGGTAGAGGCCATTCACTTAGGCCCTTTCAGTCAGCACTCCGGGTTTCTCATGGTACTCCAGGCGGTGGTGGTTCTCAACAGCATTATTCTGTTCAGCAGCCCATCAGTGCGCCTCCACTTCAGAGCTTCTAAGGAGGACATTCAGGTCAACAGGGCCAGCAGTCTCAGCAGCCGCGGGCTTGTTATGGGTGTGGTGACCCTGGTCACATTGTCAGATTTTGCCCTCGAGCCTCGGGTAGTTCTCAGCAGCAGGGTCCTCGCCCCATGATTCAGGCACCAGGTGATCCACAGCTTGCCCAGCCAACTAGAGGCGGGGGTAGGGATCATAGAGGTGGAGGTAGGGACCATAGAGGTGGATCTCGGACCGGCAGAGGTAGAGGTCAGCCAGTAGCCGATCATCCCAGAGACATGGTTCAGGAAGGTGCGGCCCAGCCCCGGTGTTATGCTTTGCCAGCCTGGCCAGAGGCTGAGTCTTCAGATGCTGTTATTACATGTACTATTCTGGTTTGTGATAGGGATGCTTAAGTGCTATTTGACCCTGGGTCTACGTATTCATATGTGTCGTCTTATTTTGCACCCTACCTGGCTATGCCTAGTGATGTTTTGGGTATCCCTGTTTATGTATCTACACCGGTGGGTGATTCTATAGTGGTCGACCGATTTATTGTTCCTGTGTGGTAGTGTTTGAGGGTCTTGAGTCCCATGTTGATTTATTGCTCTTAGACATGATGGATTTCGACATCATATTAGGGATGGATTGGTTGTCCCCGTATCATGCTATCTTGGATTGTCACGCCAAGACCGTGACCTTGGCTTTGCCAGATTTTCCCAGATTGGAGTGGAGAGGGACCCCAGGACATGCGACCCGTAGTGTTATTTCATATGTAAAGGCTCGACGCATGATCGAGAAGGGGTGTATAGCTTATCTGGCGTATGTTCGCGATTCCAACACAGAGGTTCCTTCTATTGACTTTGTTCCTATTGTTCGGGAGTTCCCCAAGGTTTTCCCTTCAAACCTGTCGGGTATGCCGCCCGATAGGGATATTGATTTCTGTATTGATCTGGCCCCAGGCACGCATCCCATTTCTATTCCGCCGTATCACATGGCCCCACCAGAGTTGAAGGAGTTAAGTGATCAGTAGCAAGATTGCTAGAGAAGGGTTTTATCAGGCCTAGCATTTCTCCTTGGGGTGCGCCAGTGTTATTTGTGAAGAAAAAGGATGGATCGATAAAGATTTGCATTGATTACCGGCAGTTGAACAAGGTGACGATAAAGAACAAGTATCCACTGCAGAGGATTGATGATTTGTTTGACCAGCTTCAAGGTGCAAAGGTGTTTTCAAAGATAGACTTGAGATCTGGCTACCATCAGTTGAGAATTAGGCGTCTGATGTCCCTAAGACAGCATTGCGCACTCGGTATGGGCATTATGAGTTTTTGGTCATGTCATTTGGGTTGACCAATGCCCCAGCAGCATTTATAGAGTTGATGAACCGAGTGTTCAGACCTTACTTGGATCTGTTCATGATAGTCTTTATTGATGATATTCTGGTGTACTCCCACAGTCAGGAGGAGCACGAGCAGCACCTCAGGGTGGTTCTTCAGCCTCTGAAGGATAGTCAGTTGTATGCTAAGTTCTCGAAGTGCGATTTCTGGTTGAGTTCAATTACATTTCTGGGTCATGTCGTATCAGCAGAGGGTATTCAGGTGGACCCGTATCAAGAATTGGCCTCGACCAGCTTCAGCGACTGAAATTCGGAGTTTCTTGGGCTTAGTAGGTTATTACCGTCGGTTCGTGGAGGGGTTTTCATCTATAGCAGCCCCGATTACCAGATTGACCTAGAAGGGTGTCCAGTTCAGGTGGTCAGACGAGTGTAAGGAGCGCTTTCAGAAGCTTAAGACAGTCTGACTTCAGCACCGATGTTGGTTTTGCCTACAGGCTCAGGGCCTTATACAGTTTATTGTGATGCTTCCCGTATTGGGCTTGGTGCGGTATTGATGCAGGATGGCAGAGTCATTGCTTATGCTTAGAGGCAATTGAAGATCCACGAGAAGAATTATCCGGTCCATGATCTAGAGTTGGCAACCATTGTTCATGCTTTGAAGATTTGGAGGCATTACTTATATGGTGTGACGTGTGAGGTGTACACTGATCACAAGACTCTGGAATACTTGTTCAAGCAGAAGGAGTTGAACTTGAGGCAGCGGAGGTGGTTGGAGCTATTGAAGGATTACGATGTTACTATTTTGTACCACCGGGGAAGAGCCAATGTGGTGGCCGATGCATTGAGTAGGAAGTCTGCCAACATGGGTAGTCTTGCTTATGTTCCGGTCAGCCAGAGACCGCTTGCTTTAGATATTCAGGCCTTGGCCAATCGGTTTGTGAGGTTAGACATTTCTGAGCCTAGCAGAGTGTTAGCTTGCACGGTTGCTCGTTCTTCATTATTGGAGCGTATCTGTGATAGGCAGTTTGACGATCCCCATTTGTGTGTCTTGAGAGACACGGTGCAGTGTGGAGGTGCCACAAAGGTGAATTTAGATGATGATGGTGTTTTGAGGTTGCAGGGGCGAGTTTGTGTGCCCAATGTCGACAGGATTTGAGAGTTGATCTTAGCGGAGGCCCATAGTTCTTGGTATTCTATTCACCGGGTGCCGCGAAGATGTACCAGGACTTGCTGCAGCATTATTGGTGGCGTATGATGAAGAAAGATATTTTTGCATATGTGGATAGGTGTTTGAACTGTCAGTAGGTCAAGTATGAGCATCAGAGGCCTGGTGGTTTGTTTCAGAGGATTGAGATTCCCGAGTGGAAGTGGGAGAGGATTACCATGGATTTTGTTACTGGACTTCCGATAACTCGGAAGAAGTTTGATGCTATTTGGGTCATTGTTGATAGGCTGACCAAGTCAGCACATTTTATTCTTGTTGCAACCACTTATTCATCGGAGAGGTTAGCCGAGATCTACATCCGAGAGATTGTTCGCCTTCATGAGGTGCCGGCATCTATCATTTCGAATTGGGGTACGCAGTTTACCTCGCACTTCTGGAGAGCAGTTTAGCAGGAGTTAGGCACCCAGGTTCAGTTGAGCACAGCATTCCATCCTCAAACAGACGGCCAGTCCGAGAGGACTATTCAGATATTGAAGGATATGCTTCGAGCCTGTGTCATTGATTTCGAAGGCTCGTGGGACCAGCTTTTGCCTTTAGAAGAGTTCGCCTACAACAACAGTTACCAGTCCAGCATTTAGATGGCTCCATATGAGGCAATGTATGGTACGCGATGTCGGTCTCCAATCGGATAGTTTGAGCCGGGAGAGGCTCGGTTATTGGGTACAGATTTAGTTCAGGAGGCCTTGGATAAGGTCAAGATCATTCGGGATAGGCTTCGTTCGGCTCAGTCGCGGCAAAAGAGTTATGCGGATCGTAAGGTTTGAGATGTAGCTTTCATGGTTGGTGAGCGGGTCTTGCTCCGACTGTCGCCTATGAAGGGCGTGATGAGATTTGGGAAGAAGGGCAAGCTTAGCCCTAGATTCATTGGCCCATTTGAGATTCTAGATAGTGTGGGAGAGGTGGCTTATAGACTTGCCTTGCCACCTAGCTTGTTAGTTGTGCATCCAGTGTTTCATGTGTCCATGCTTCGGAGGTATCACGGCGATCCAGCCCACATGTTAGATTTCAGCACCGTCCAGTTGGACAAGGATCTGTCTTACAAGGAGGAGCCGGTAGCTATCCTAGACTGGCATGTTCGATAGTTGAGGTCAAAGAGTTTTCCTTCAGTGCCTGTCCAGTGGAGAGGTCAGCCTCCTGAGGCATCGACCTGGGAGTCCGAGTTTGATATGCGGAGCCGCTATCCTCATCTATTTCCCGACTCGGGTACTTCTCTCTTCTGTCCGTTCGAGGACGAACGGTTGTTTTAGAGGTGGAGGATGTGATGACCCAAAGGGTCATCACCTGTTTCCTCATTCATTCCATGCTTCCGAGGCCTTAAAAACCTTACTTTTACTTGCCTCGACTTGCGTGTGCAGTCCGAGCGTATAGCCGGAAGGCTTAAATATAAATTTTGTGTGAAAAATGATAAATTTTGATATTAATATGATTAAAGTTGACTTTGGTGAATATTTTGGGTAAACGGACCCGAACCCGAGATTGGACGGTCCCAGAAGGTCCGTAAAAAAATATGGAACTCGGGCATGTGCCCGGAGTCAAATTCCGAGGTCTAGAACCCGAGAAAAGAATTTTTGTGTGAAATTATTTTTCTGAAATTATTAAGGAAAAAGGAAATAAAAATTGATTAAAAGACTATGGTATCGGGCTTGTATTTTGGTTTCGATGCCCGGTACAAGTCTTAAATATGTGTTAAGTGCTTTCTGTAATGTTTGGTCGAAATCGGACGCCATTTGACGTGTTTCGGACCTAAATAACTAAAGTTTGAAGTTTATGAAGTTATAATGAAAAATGATGATTTTGGGGTTTGATTCCATGTATATGATGTTATTTTGGCGATTTGATCGCACGAATAAGTCCTTAGGATGTTTTTGAGGTTGTGTGCATATTTGGTTTGGAGCCCCGAGGGCTCGGGTGAGTTCTGGATAGGCATCGGAGTGCATTTTGGACTTTAAATTTTTTTGGTATTTTGGCTTCTGTGATCATCGCAAATGTGAAGTGGAGACTCGCAATTGCGAGCCCTACATCGCAATTGTGATGTCTGGGACTGTGGCCTATGATCGCAAATGCGATCATCTTTTTCGTAAATGCGAAGTCCGGGAAATCTGCACTGGGTCGCAAATGCGATCATTTTGATCGCTAATGCGGAGGGCCATTGATCGCAATGCGAGGCCCCTTTCGCAAATGCGAAAGTCCCAGCATTGGCTTGGCTTCGCAAATGCGAAGCTTTGTTCGCAATTCCCACATTTTGGTCGGGGTTCGCAATTAGTTCGCAATTCCCATATCAAGGACCTGCATTTTTCATACTTAGACGATTTTAAGCTTCATTTTTCACATTCCTCCAAAACTAAAACACCACATGCAATTTTTCAAGAGCAAACCTCATTCCAAAACAATTGTAAGTTGATTCTCACATAATTTTTTCAATCTTTAACATCATTTATCATTTTTTCATCTTAAAATCAAGGTTTTTCATGGGTGAAAATGAGGATTTTGGGTAGAATCTAGGTTTTCTTAAAATTGGGGATTTGGACCTCAATTTGAGGTCCGATTTCAAAACAAATCATTGATATGAACTCGTGGGGGAATGGGTAACCGGGTTTTGGTTCGAACCTCAGGTTTTGACCACGTGGGCCTGGGGGCGTTTTGGGAATTTTTGAGTAAAACGTTGGGAAATTCATTTTCATGCATTCAAGTTGATTTAATTAGCATTTGTTGATACATTCAAGTAATTTGTGACTAGATTCGAGCGGTTTTGTGGTGAATTCGAGGGGTAAAGCTATACTAGAGGCTTGAGTGGATTTTTGGAGCATTTGAGGTAAGTGTTTGATCTAACTTTGGCTTGAGGGAATAAGATTAGAGTGTTATTAATTGCTCATTGCTAAATAATCGAGTACAGTGTATAGGCATGGCGACGAATATCTATACAACGGTGTCTAGCATGACCGTGGGTCCTTGTTTGTACTTATTCTGATATTTTTGGGACTCTTCCATGCTAATTGATGAATTCTACATAATGTGAAGAGTATGAGGATTAGTTATGAATTGTAAATTCTTTGGAGCGTTGGCTCGAACAATAAAAATACTATTGAATAAGAAATAAAAGAAATGGAAAGAGATATGATTAATCCCTTGCCGGGATGGTTTGAGTATATTGATTATCTCCCTTGACGAGATGTGAAAGTTGTTGTTGTTTCTCCCTTGACGGAATTTAGCTGTTTAATTGTGTTTTCCCTTGCCGGGACATTTCTTATTATTTGCTTATTCCTTCGCCTGTTTGGTTGTGACTGCTGTTTGGGTGAGGAAGAGTGATAATGCACGAAGTGTCATTCTGTGCCATGTTTTGATTATATTTGCACGAAGGGTCATTCCGTACCATGTTTTGATTATTTATGCACGAAGGAACATTCCGTGCTCTGATTTGATGATAATTGCACGAAGGATCATTCCGTGCCATGAAATGAGAGTTATGTGAGGGAAAGCACGAAGGGTGATGCCGTGCATTTTATTTGATTGCTTTGGTGAGAATGAGAGTAAAAGCACGAAGGTTGATACCGTGCAACTGTTGATTTTCCTGCTCTTGTTAATTATTGTTATTGCCCTGTTTCTTACTTAATTTATTGTCTTTATATCCGGATTGTACTCCCCCATAGTATGCTTTCCTCCCTTTTTAACTGTTTAATTTCGGTATTCTTTCCTTTTATTGCATATATATATTAAACTGCACAGGTTGATTTGGTAGTCCTGTCTAGCCTCGTCACTACTTCGCCGGGGTTAGGCTAGGCACTTACCAGCACATGGGGTCGGTTGTACTGATGCTACACTTTTGTGCTTTTTTTGCACAGATCACGGTACCGGAGCAGCTTTTGGACTACAACAGTAGTATATTGACCGGGAGCTGATTTCAGTCCAGGGACTTACGAGGTAGCCTAGCTGACGTTCGCAGGCCGAAGTCCCTTCCCATATTTTCAGTTTGTTTTCATTGTATCGGGACAGACATTATGTATTTTTTATTCAGACTTGTTTGTATTACTCTTTAGTGGTTCGTGAGATAGCGACTCCAGTCGGGTAGAGGAAATATTAAACTTCCGCATTTTGTGTTTCCAGTTATTTATATTATAAAAGACTTCCGCTTTTATTTAAAGGTTTATTATTGTCATTACTGTTGTGTTGTTATCGAAAAATATTTGAATGCTTGGCTTGCCTAGCTCCGACAGTTGGTGCCATCACGACTCCCGATGGTGGGAAATCCGGGTCGTGACATTTTTGTTCCCATGTTCCGATTGTATTTACGTGTTGCAGTGAGCTTTGATTTAATTTTTTCTGTTGGTTTCAGATTTGAGTGCTTTTCCTCTTATACCATATAGAGGGAATTTTGCACAACTTCTAAGATTTTGATGCATGTGATTAAAGGTAATTGATTTTCTTCCTTTTTAATTTTTCTAGAAATTTCAAGGTTTCAATATGAAATTGTGTGGTCATCTTCTTCAAATGCAGTAAAATATGAGCCTTAATCCTCTCTGTAATGTTAATGGATGTCAATTTGAGTGATTTTGACATTTCAGATTTAGTCTCTGACATCATATTATTCTTTGGCTATGCGTTCTATGTGTTATGCGCTATCGTCTGTTGTACAGAAAAATAAATCTTGTTCTTTCACTGTATGTTACGGCATATGAATTCTACAACAATTGTTTAATGTTGCGGCATGTGAGAGGTTTGAATTTTTTTTTTCTTATTTTGGAATAATGTAGAGGTAATAATTTCTTTTCTCTGTCTGTGAATTGATTTGAATTGCACTAAATTAGAGTTATTTCGTGATTTTTCTATAGTTTCTGGATTCGTTTGTTTCTATAACTCATCTTTTGAAGGTTGATTATTATTGGACTTTACAGGTATGCATTTTCTATTTGGTCCATTGAGCACTTAACATTGTGGGTAAGTTCAATTATCTAATTTTGTTTATACCATAGAAATTTTTAGGTGGTATGAAGCTAAGAAAGCAGAGTACGACCAAGGGTAAACTGATAATAACATAAAATGTCTAGCTTCAGATGGTTGTACTTGACGTCTGAAAAGAGTTAACGTCATCTTGCCATATTAAATAAACCAGGTCATTTTTCTATTATTCATGTGCATTTTCTCTTGGCGTTGTCTGTTTATTACTGTAGTTGATCCTTAAGTTTCCAACGCATCGAATCTGTCTCACCAACTCAACTCTCCACCTCTCTGTCTCTCGGTTAAGAAACTCCAAAAGCTGTTTGCACATACTCTATTGTGAACTTGAAAAATATCAAATTTGACGTCGAAGATAAATGTAAAAAAAGAGGTCACGAAGAGCCAGTTGACCGCTTCCAAATGAGCTCGTTTTATTCTTCTTTTATTTTTCTTTATTTCTGTTCCCCTTTTGTAGATTTTCTGTTCGATTTGTTAATCTATCTTTCAATGTTTGCTGCTTCGTTTGATAATTTGAATTGTAATCGTGTTGCATGGTTGATTTTTCTCTCATACTTTAAAGATTGATTAGCCCTCTCGGATTCTCAACCCCTATAATGTGGTAAGTCTAAGAATTGAGTTTTTCATTTCTATGACAGAGAAAACACATAAATAATAGATCGGTGATGAAAATAGTAGGGATACCTCTAGGTCATGGTTAAGTGAATGTGCAAACACATGTCATGTAACTATCGATTTGGTGCAAACACCTTGTGCGGGTAAGCTTTTACCATGAGGAGAGTCACTAAAAAGCAGCATTGCTCGTGTATGAATCAATAGGAAAGTCTCTTAAAATCTAATAGATATTACTTATCAAAAGAACTAACACTATTTTCTTACCTTAATTGTTATTTATGGAATTGAAACTGCTTTCTCTATTGCAGATTTTATCGTGTAGATTAGTGGAAATTTGATATCTTCTTTTCATCTTTTGGCTTCATACAGATTTAAAGACAAAAATATATTCTCTCTAAATCTTGAGGACAACAATAGGTATATGGAATGTTAAAGCAACATGCTATATTAGCAATATGTGCTAACCTTCCCAAGTTAAATACTTTTTATGACATTTATTCTTCTTAAATATGAAATCTATTCCTCCAATACATATCTTAGCAGAACCATTTGAGTTTTTGCGACTCTATCAAGGTAGTATGTTCTATCATCGTACCATTGTTGGAGAAGGTGCTTAAATATAGAGATGTAATTAGATACTTAAATATAGAGATGCAATTACAGTTTCTTGCTGCTCTTTTAGGAATGTATCAATTCCACTTCTATATTGTTCTTGCCGCAGTACTGAGTTTACACCAATCTTCGAAGATTTTATTTTCACTAGGTAAAGGGGTGCAAGGGGATTTAATTGTGTGAGCACGTGATTTTTGCCCTAAGTGAATTATTCCTAAAAATTCAAACAAAATAATTTTTCTTACAATTTTGTGAATTTTGTGTTATTTTTTGTTAATTGTTTGCATTTTATTTGAGCATTTTAATTCATACGAAAAATATAAAAAAAATACACGTGATATTTGCATTTGGGGTTTAATTTCATATTTTAGGATTCATTAGTGGTTAAGTTGTGCAAAAAAAAAAATATAAAGAAAATGACAAAAAATAGTTCTTTGCATTTTTTTTACTTTCAATTTTTAGAGTTTGTCTTAAGTTTTAGTTTAGAATTAGAAATTAGTTAATCTTGAAAATTAAATAATATAATTTTAGAGTCAATTTGGTCTTTGACTTTTTATTTGTCATTTTAACAAAAATCAAATAATAAGAAAAAGAAAATAAAATGAAAAAGAGAATGAAAGAAAACAATTAAAAGAGGGATACCTAGTGAAGGACACGAATTGGGCCGTTTTAAACCTGCCCAACCCAACACCCCTTCAGACCCCCGTCTAGCCCAGGCCCAAATCCCTTCCCAACCCAGTCCGTTTCAGAGACCAACCAAACGACGTCGTTTGGTCGTAGTTTAATATCATTCATCGAGGATCTTTGATCCAACGACTGGGAACTAACCAAAATTTGATATAAAAGTGTCCTAAGACCCCTACCCCCTTCCATCGTCTCCCACATTTCCCCATTCATCAGAGAACAATCGTAACCCTAGTCCGCCGCTCCTTTTTCCTACCGCCTTGGGGTAGCGGCGCCACCACGAATCAACCCTAAATTTACACCCCTAATTCTCCTTGTTTTCCTCTTTCTAAATCCATGGTCCTTTTTCCTCGAATCATAACCAAACAGCTCGAATATTGAATCAAAAACTAGGCCAAAACCCCATCTCTTCCAAATCCGCCCAAATTAACACTCTACACTCTCCTCACCCTCCTCTACTCAAATCCCTAAACCATTTTTCGCAAATTCAACTGGCACTGGACGAATTGTTAATCTAGGGTTCATGAGGTGCGAGTCTATCTTAGGGATTCGAATGCTCGATTGACTTTAAGTTAATGTTAAATGTTTATTTCAGACGAAATAAACATGCAACATTAACTGGAAGTCAAATTCGAGGTCAATCAATCATATGAAGTTTGAAATCAGTGAGTTTCTCCTCTCTTTTTATTATTTGTTTTTCTTTAGTTTCGATTTTTGTTAGTTTGATTCATGTCGTTTCTGATAATTCAGTATTGTTTTAATTTCTATATGATTTTGATTTTTTTTTTCCAGTCTAGTTCAATCCTAGCTAATCGTTGTTCTATTAGAATAAATGCTTAGGTTAATTCATGAGTTTTAGTAATTGTTCTCTGCCCTGTTATCATAATTTTTTCAATTTCTTATTAAATTACTTCTTCATGTTCAGTGTCATTAGTGGCTTGTGTTAGTTTTAGCATAGTGTTATGTTAATTATTATTTATTAATTTGGTTCAATTAATAGAATAATAAGAGTTGGATAGGGATTACAGTTTTACAGCTAAAATTCATGTTTGTATTAGTTGACCATGGTTTAATCAGGGTTGGGGATAGGTTAGTGATTCTAGGAATAAGCTAAGGGCAATTGGGGTAGTTCAAGGGCTTGGAATCTGTTAAAAACTGAAAAAAGAAGTTCTAGAACACTCTAGAATGGGTCTAATATTGAATTTTAGGAAAACATGGTGTGCTTACTTGTGTAACAAGTTAATAACTAGAGGACTAGCTGAAAATAAATGAGGCACTGATATGTAAAACCCAAATTTGAGGGCTGCCCTCCCTGAGACCTATAAAATGGCATTCACATGCCTTGAATAACAAGTTTTGGAGCCCCAAAAATTCCCCCAAAAAAAGCTTCCCCTACTTTTCAGATCTGAGTTTGAAATTCAGCAATTAAATACCCAATAACAAACAGAAAATACAATAAAAAATCAACAAATAACATTGTTTCATTGCCTTCCTTAGGTTATTTTTCCAAATTCCAGCTTTAATTCAGTCTTCTAGTTCATTTCAAAACCAAAAATAGTTTGAATTATCTATTTTTGTTCAATGTTTGACGTCTGAAAGTATTGGGAGTCATTTGAGCACTGGTGATTGGTTAATTAGAGTCAACTGAGGGTTATTCGTTGGGTATATTGGTTTCCTGGGTTATTTCTGGCTATCTGGTGCTGTGAGTGGTCTGTTAAGTGTGAGGATGTGCCGGGTCAAGTTTCTTGTTATTTGACTTAGTTTTGGGTTAATCTACTGAGTCTACTTGGTCTTTTAACTCATTTCTGAGCTGATTGAATCGTGCTAGACTGCCATTACTCGTTCATTGATTGCTGTTGGGGTTTTTAATTGGTTTCTGAGTTGCTGCTGAAGCTATACTGCTGCTAACCTCTCCTTTTCTGTTTCAATTCAAATTCCAGGTATACTCTTTAAACTGATGTAATTGTCGAGTTGCAACTCTGAAATGAATTGTTCTTCATGAAGCAGGCTACCATAGTCTAGTAGATGTTAGGATGATTTGTACTTACTTAGTTTTCCATTTGATTTGCATTTTTGGCTTTGTATAATTGGACTGCAAAATAGGACTGTATAAATTACTATATTTCAGATCCTTATGAGTACTATGAATGTTAGTTGATTAGTTTCATAGAATGATTTCGTGAAATGACTCGTGAATTTTTTCAGATCTATGTGAGTAGTGAAAAATACAATTTCATGTTTCGATAGTTAATTCCAATAGTCCAGCTTATCTAATCATGTTAGTTTGAATTAGTTTAAAGATACTTAGTTTGCATTAGTAATATTGTTGCCAAATTCACGCTTCTGTTTTAATTTTCAAAGTTAGTGATATTTAGGAGTTCATCAACAGATAGGGGAATAGAGTAATATGAGCATGAATTGAAATTCAAAGGGTCAGTATCTAATTGATTTAGGTAAGTGCATATTCACTTCCTTTTGTTACAAGTGTGGAGCCCGGTCGTGAGAGTTTGGGATAAAGTTAGTGGGCAGATGTTTAAACAATTCTTTGTATTGCCACTCCAGGGCTTCGATCAGTTGTTCCCTACGCTGTTCGATCTAGCTTGTCTGATTTGGGCTAACTTCAGGCTCAATGCCTGTGGATGTGGGAAATTTTGTCCGGTGTGCACGCATAGTGTGGCTTGGGCTCTCTGGGCCCAGGACTGAAGTTTTTTTTTGTTTGAACCGGGTTTGAACTCGAGACCTGAAATTTACAATATTAATGAATTAGGCCGTTTTTCTTTTGTTATTAGAAACAAACAAAATTAGAAACCGTAGTTGCTTTAGGTTTGCCTTTTAAAATAAAATGAGACGAGCCTCGCCCAAACAAAAACACATAAATTGCGGGGCCCTCAATAAATGGTTATACTAAAATACTTAGAATTCGGGATGAGCCATTTAGCGAATTTCACGGCCTTCCCAAAAGATAATAACGCGTTAGCCATTTTAGGCGCGATTTTAATAATTTACCTTCTTAAACTCGAGTGTGCATTTCAGGTGACACAAATCAAATCCCAAAACGTTGAATAAAATGTGTTCAGGATTGCGGGTGCATTTCATGTGACGCGATCCAAAGACACGTTTTAAACGACGTTCAACTTTCTTTAAAAATTGAATAAAAGCGGTTAAAAGTTAAAATTGGCACATAGGTTCAAAATGTATTAAAAATGAGATAATTAAGCCAGATATGACAGTTGAGCGACCATGCTAGAACCACGGAACCCGGGAATGCCTAACATCTTCTCCCGGGTTAACAGAATTCCTTACTCGAATTTCTGGTTCGCAGACTGTTAAACAGTGTCATTGTTTTCCTCGATTCGGGATTAAACCAGTGACTTGGGACACTATTAATCTCCCAAGTGCCGACTCTAATTTTTAATAATATATCCCGTTTTGATTGTCCTTTAATTGAAAAAACTCCTTCATTATACCCTTCACGGGGTGTAGTAGCGAAAAGGAGGTGTGACAGCTCTGGCGACTCTGCTGGGGAAGAGAACCCAGAATTTCGGTTCAGGGTTCAAGAATTCGAGCTCATGTTAAATTGTTGTATTTGGCTTTATCTGATTTTTCTACATGTTCCATGCTATATGTGCTAAATGTTTTACCGCTTTGATATTTGTTGAATTGTATATAAACTGTCGCGAATTCCTCTCTCTTTCTGAGTCTTCTACATCACGGAGAAGGGTGCACTTCGAGTAGCTTCGCTTCTATTTAGAGTCTTTCCCAATCTAGAATGAGGTTTGGATAAGTTGCTAAGCCGGCGGAGCTTCTGTATCCCGGGTACACTACCTCCCCCTCGGCCAGAGTTGTCGGGTAAGCCAGGTCTAGACCAATAAACCTAGGGTTTAAACCTAGAAGAACAAAAACTCATGCCAGATCCCTGGTAGGACGCTTGTTTGCATCATGTGCATTTGACTTAGGGGAATCAACACAGGGATTGGGTCCGTCTAGGACAGGTGACCTGAATTGAAATGACCATCCTGATGCATCTTACGAGCTACTTGCACATTTATTTGCTCGGCTTTGCATGTTGACCGGCTTGTATACAATGAGTGAAAATTTGTGAAAAATAGCGGTTTTAGGACTAAGTGAGGGTAATCATTTGTTTGAAAAAAAAAACCAATACTCAAACAGTACCAAAATGCTAAAAAATAAAAACAGAAAATATTTGAAAAAATGGGTGTTCAAAATAAGCTTTGATTTTGGCAAATCTGCCCGAACTACGCTGGTTTGATTCTCACCCGGTGTGAGATACGTAGGCAACCCTTATCGGGTCCAACCACCCCTTTTGCAAAAATAGCCAAAAATACCAATATTTTAATTTTTATCCAATAAGACGAGTGACGCCATTCTTGTTT
The DNA here is from genome assembly GCA_026770625.1 of Nicotiana glauca. NCBI lineage: Eukaryota > Viridiplantae > Streptophyta > Magnoliopsida > Solanales > Solanaceae > Nicotiana > Nicotiana glauca. Next base: position 45,654 of record MU726594.1, on the reverse strand, counting down.
AAAAATAAGCCGAATGTCCCCAAAAGGGCACCGGAAGGCTATTTTTGCAAGAACAGCCACCCTGAGTCATTTTTAAACGGTTTGCGGGCACAACTTTAAAACCTCCCTTTCGGAAGTGCTGAAGGGTCGTATTCGCAAAACCGAGTCTTTGTTTTCTTAAATAATTTTTTTTGAAAAATAGCCACTTACATGGCCAGTTTTCTTTAAATAGTCACAGTTGGCATTGAAACCTTCTCAGTCTTGCGCAGGCCCATGGTGATGCCGAGTGATGCCCCGTAGACCCCAGGATTTGAAGCTTTGATGTATCCCTAGTCATCGAGTCTGTATTTTATTTTTAAGTCAGTTTTGTAATTTTTCCCTTTTAGAAAAACAAATAGTCTAGTATCTCTTGTAATCGGCGTCTATTAATGAAGATTTGAAAAAAATCCCAAAATTTATCTCTTTATTTTTGCATTTAATTTGCAAGAACTACGCTTGGTCTGATTCATGCGGGGTCGTGATACGTAGGCAATCTCCATAGGATTCGGCCATAACCAAAAGAAAGAAAAAGAAGAATACGGGAAAGAAAAGAGAGGAAACACAATGAAAAGGCAAAAAGAAAAGAAAAGAGCGGAAAAACAAGAAAGGGAGAGAATAGGAACGAGAGTGAAAAGAAGAAATAGAAAAAGAAGAAAAACAGAGGAAGAGAAAGTTTGCAATTGGAAATAAGGAAAAGCCGGAATGACGCATGCGACCAATCAAAAGTTGTTACCAATATGTTAAATGCCCTAACGCTAACGTGATGGTTTCATTTTGTCATGTCATTCCAGAAAGGTGGTTGGTTTGTGGTTTTAAAATGGTAACTCCTCTTTACAACACAAGGACAAAAGGCAGTCGACATCCTGGCAACCCATTCCTACAACACCCGGTCAAACAACAAACTGAACATGGCAGGCCAAGAATCAGATACCAGTATCATGGACCCGTCAAAAGAGGTGGAAGTGGTAGATGTCAAAGCAATGAAGGAAGAGATGTATAAGTTGAGGCATCAGATGGCCGAGATGCATCAGGCCTGGGCTAAGGGTCAGCCGGCGCCAGTTTATCCTGCCAATCCAGCATATATCCCGCCTTTGGCTCAGTCTCAGGAGCCTCCTCCTGTAAATTTATCTTCACCTTTCCCCTTTCTACCAACAGAGTTATAGCACCACCTCCTATCCTCCCCAAGCTCCACCACCCAAACAAAACCCTCCTCCACTAATCACCCCTATCTTTGTGGCGCCTCCACCTGCCACATTGCAAAGATCTTCCAGTGAGCCATTGTTTCCAACTCATGACAGGCAGTACTACCCTCCTAAGCCTACCTTTAAAGCTTCTGAGCCATATTCCTACACTCCTCACCTTGATCTCCCGGTGGAAACTGAGAAGCCGCTTAAAGATCCGGAATAGTAAGAGATGTTTCAAAAAGTAAAAAGCCTGAAGCAATCCTTCAGGAACATACAAGGATTGGGTGGCCAAGTCAGTGTGGCCTACAAGGATTTGTGCTTGTTTCCTGATGTCCAGCTGCCAGCAGGGTTCAAGTTACCAAAGTTTGATTTGTATGATGGACATGGTTACCCTGTAGCCCATCTGAGGGGATTTTGCAGTAAGATGAGAGGAGCCGGGGGAAGGATGAGTTATTGATGGCGTACTTCAGCCAAAGTATAAGTGGCGCAGCTTTGGAATGGTACACGCGGCAATATCATGCTCGATGGTACACTTGGGGTGATTTGGCCTAAGCATTTGCGGGTCATTTCCAATACAATCTCGAAATCATGCCGAACCGTTTGTCACTGACTAAAATTGAGAAGAAGCCCGGGGAAAGCTTCAGAGAGTACGGTTTCTGGTGGAGAGAACATGTGGCAAGAGTCAATCCTCCCATGAAAGAGAGCGAGATGGTCGATTACTTCTTACAGGCTTTGGAGCCCACCTACTATGGTCATCTGGTGTCAACAGTGGGAAAAAATTCAACGAGGTAGTGAAAATAACCTACCCCCACACTCCACAGCATTATTACCCACCCCGTGATCCTCACTTCTCTGTCCACCATGCCCACACATACCCCCAACATCCTACCCATGCGCAATGGCACGTACCCATCCCACAAAATACTTACCCAACTCAAAACACCTACCCACCTCCAAGAGCCTACAAGAATCCCCCTGGAGCGGTTTTGCGGGCCAACCAAAATTTCAAGCAAGAAAGGGCGCATAAGCAGGAAACTTTCACCCCCATCGGAGAGTCATATGCAGATTTGTTTGAGAAACTCAAGCATTATAACCTGATTACACCGATTCCTCCGAATCATGTAGACAAGCGTGCAAGAAGCTTTGACCCTTCTAAAAGGTGTGAATACCATTCCAATGCCCAGGGGCACGATGTCAAAAGTTGCCAGGATTTGAAAAGAGAGATAGAAAGAATGATTCATGAAGGGGTAATTACTGTCCATGACAGTGCCACCCAGAACATTGCAAAGAATCCTTTACCTGCACATGAGGGTGCACATTTTGTGAGGAAGTTCCATGGCGACAGGGAGTATGAGAATCCTCTCGGAAACTCGTTGAATGAAGTCAATGATATTGAAATTGGTGAAGGCCCCAGTAATTTTGATGGGCAATCCAGTGGCTAAGATGTCGAGTTTGGTGATTGGAAAGACGCTCCATCTCCTGGTTAGCTAGAGTGGAGTTTTGGTGGTTTATTTTGTCGTCATTTCCGCTGTCCGGGTTATTTTTAGGGTTGTAATCCGGATATTATTTTGTGACTCAAACCCTTCTATCCTTTCACTTTGCCTTGTTTGTCTAGTCGTAGTAGCTTGTGTAGTGCTGTCTAGGTTTGTTCAAGGGTTGTAACTCTAGTCTAGTTTGATTATTTTGTTGTTTAAACCCTTTCACCGCCAGTCTAATGCAATTCTCTATTTCCCGCCATTTCTAGTCATTTTATTTAGTTCCATTCTCCTTTTACAATTCTTTTCATGCTGGTTCTAGTGACATGGCATGCATGCATAATTCTCGGCCTGGTTTTAAAAGTCGATTTAGTAATGAAGCAATGAAACAATGTTGAAGATGTAAGGACATTTGATTTAAATAAGTAAAAGCATTTTGAGATCACTTCGATCCCAAATTGTGAAACTGGGGGCAGATAGAACATAAAGAAATACTTGGCAGATAGAACATAAAGAAATACTGTCGAAATGCATCATCGGCAAGTTTGAAGTGTACATGGGCCGTTGCGGTACCATGTTTGTTGCCCAATGGTGCTGGGTAATTGACAAATATAGAAGGCAAATATATGAATATGGTTATTAATTCCGGGGCAATCAAAAGATGTTACGTATGCTTGTTTAATTGTGTAGTTTGTACTTGACATATTTTGGAGATTGGAATGACGAAGGCATTTTGTTCTGCTATCTAAATACTTTATCCTTTGTTACCCCTTTTGAGCCTCATTTATTTTCTTTTGTACCCCTCTTCCAGAATCAATAGCAAACTTGGGAGCCCGAGCGGGGAAAATCAGCGGAGAAACAAGAGAAAAACAGTCCAGAAGAAAAGAAAAGGCAAAGAAGAAGAAAAGAAAAAGAAACGAAAAAAAGAAAAGAAAAGAAAGGACAAAGAGAAAAGAAAGGAAAAAGAGAAAAGAAAAATAAAAGAAAAAAAGGGGGAAAAAGAAAAGATAAATAAAAAAAAGAAGAAGAAAAAAGAGAAAGAAATGGAAGGAAGAATCACAACAACAAAGTAATCTCTATGGCCTGGACTACGTTTGACTTGATCCCGAAAGGGTACGTAGGCAGCCTCTTTCTGAGGTTCAGTCACACCAAAATAAACTCCAAAGGTTCCCCAAGAAAGAAACTAGGGCATAAGTTGTGGTTATTGTGAGAAAGCTGGTTCCGAAAGTTGTAATTTTGAACCTATGTTGAGTTGTTTCGAGACTTGACACCCTTATTTCTAACCCCATCCAAAAGCCTGCATTACGGTCCAAAGAAAGACCTTCCGATCAGTCTTCAAAAGATGCCGAGTCAAGCAAGTAGAGGTGAATCATGTCAGGGGCAACACTCCAGTACAAGAAGAAAACACTCCGGTACAAGAAGAAAAATGATGAAAATGAGAGAGTCTTATTGGTGAAAACACTCACGGGCACCGTAAGGCGACGTGAGTTAAGAGAAACCAAAATGAGAGAGGCTTGATAGTGAAAACCCTTCGGGCACTACAAGTCGAATAAGGATTGTGAATCAGATCAGATGAGCGGAGCATTGAAGCCCAGTTTCCCGGCGAAAAGGTACAACAAGAGCCGAACATCAGATTTGCTAAACAGAGTAGGCTGCAGGTGCATGTCAAGGTCATCAGAATCGGTATCCACATCCGCTAGGTTTCTACTTTATAGTTTTCTTGTTAGGAATAATCCCTTTCATTGTCCTCCTAGTATGTTCCTTTTGTCACGTTTACTTCCTCTTCCTGAGTCTGTATGGTCATAACAAGTGAGAAATGACTTTAAAATCTGCCACCAAGCTTCCCAATCAAACAAAATGGGATCTGGTGAACACATCAAAGCATCAAGTCAGGAACGAACAGCAGGCACAATGAGTTGGACACAATTAACATGCTTTGGGATTTGTGTGAAATACAAGGGTTTGGTACGTATCAATTCAGGAACAATGCAACAGATGGAGGATGTTTGGTGAACGGGTCAGAGATATTTGCTGCATTAAGGGTAGCAAAGAAAGGGGTTAGCAAGGTCTCCAAGTGAGAATCAGTTATCATGGTGAGTAAGGAAACAATAAACTCAAAGACCGAAGCCAGTGGTTAAGCCAAGAAAAAACATCACATACCCAAAGTGGGGGCAATAGACATGCCATGGGATTCATATGAGACATAAGGGTTGGGGGAGATGCCAGTTCATGCAATGCAACAAATGGAGGATATCGAGCCGCCCTCAAAGTTCAAGGCCACAAAACAACCACCACATTTTAAACTCACAAGTTTTCTTTGTTTGAAACAGGAACAAAGCAGCGCAAGAAAGCCGGTTCAACAATAGGAAGGAAATGAAAGGAAGAAAAGGAAGAAGAGGAAAGCCGACAAAAGGGAAGTTTATCCAATCTTTGCCCTTGCCTGTCTTGTTAGTGTGCACAAAATGCTGCCATTGCTTTCACATGTTTTTCTCCTAGGTTAAAAGGCCTAATCTGATGGATTTTTCTCCAAATCAAAGTCTTAGTCTGATGAATCTTTCTCCTAGGATCAACATCTTAGTCTGATGAATCTTTCTCCTAAGATAGCAAAAAACCCTAGTCCGAGGAACCGTCTCCTAGGATCAACATCTTAGTCTGATGAATTTTTCTCCTAAGATAGTAAACCTAGTTTGATGAATCTTCTCCTAGGATCTAAATCTTAGTCTGATGAATCTTTCTCCTAAGATAACAAAATGGACCTAGTCTGATGAATCTTCTCCTAGAGTCAAAATCTTAGTCTAATGAATATCTCTCCTACGATAGCCAAATGGACCTAGTCTGATGAATCTTCTCCTAGGATCTAAATTTTATTCTGATGAATCTTTTTCCTAAGATAGAAAACCTAGTCTGAGTAATTTTCTCCTAGGGTCTGCATCTTAGTCTGATGAATCTTTCTCCTAAGATAGAAAACCCAGTCTGATGAATTTTCTCCTAGGATAAAATAATTCATCAAATAATTTTACTCACAGGGGACGTACATGCCCATCAAGTCTTTAGTTTTGCTCTCACCATTGCATCAATAGCTTAGGTAACAACTCATAAGTCTGCCCAACCACCAAACTGGGGCAGAAGATGTTCTTTGTTTGTCTATTTTGTTGCAGTCAGGAGCCCACCTGGAGAACAAGGGAATACTTTGCAAGCTTCAGCAATCAGGCGCCCACCTGGAGAACAACGAAAGTACGATTCAAATTTTAGCTTTTAATTTTTAATATTTGATAACATGATGGGCCCAGCCACCAAACTGGGGCAGAAAATTTTCTTTGTTTGTTCATTTTGTTGCAGTCAGGAGCCTACCTGGAGAACAAGGGAATACATTTCAAGCGTCAGCAATCAGGAGCCCGCCTAGAGAATAGAGGCACATATTTCAAACTTCAGCAGTCAAGCATCACTCGAAGGAATGGCAAAATACCTCTGATCACAATGCAAGGCAACAACACAAGAATTCCAGTTCACGGCAACACAAGAGCAAGTTTGAAGACATAGATAGGACCCTTTTGTAATTCATAGATCATATCTTAGGCTAGCTTCTTTTTATTTTAACACGGTGTAATAAGGAGGTCGGCGAGCAGTAGCAGCAGCAACAACAGTGAAATCACAGCTCCTGGTAGTCCCAGCTACCAAACCTTCCCGAACTATACTGACCTGATTCCTTTTTAGCCAAGGATATGTAGGCAACCTCCGAAGCAGGGTGCGGTCAAACTTTTCAAAAATGCTTCACAAGGAATATTCAAACGGGCAAAAATCGCTCGTTTTTGCTCACTTATTTTTGCCCGAGAACTCTGCGTGTCCCCGAGCAAAGAGGGGCAGCTGTGAGCACGTGATTTTTGCCCTAAGTGAATTATTCCCAAAACTTTAAACAAAATGATTTTTCTTACAATTTTGTGAATTTTGTGTTATTTTTGGTTAATTGTTTGCATTTTATTTGAGCATTTTAATTCATACGAAAAATAAAAAAAATAAAAACACTTAACATTTGCATTTAGGGTTTAATTTTATATTTTAGGATTCATTAGTGGTTAAGTTGTTTGCAAAACAAAATATAAAGAAAATGACAAAAAATGGTTCTTTGCATTTTTTTTACTTTCAATTTTTAGAGTTTGTCTTAAGTTTTAGTTTAGAAATTAGTTAATCTTGAAAATTAAATAATATAATTTTAGAGTCAATTTGGTCTTTGACTTTTTATTTATCATTTTAACAAAAATCAAAAAAAAAAAAGAAAAAGAAAATAAAATGAAAAAGAGAATGAAAGAAAACAATTAAAAGAGGGATGCCTAGTGAAGGACCCGAATTGGGCCGTTTTAAAACCTGGCCAGCCCAACACCCCTTCAGACCCCCGTCTAGCCCAGGCCCAAATCCCTTCCCAACCCAGTCCGGTTCAGAGACCACCCAAACGATGTCGTTTGGTCGTAGTTTAATCCCAGCCGTCGAGGATCTTTGATCTAACGGCTGGGAATTAACAAAATTTTGGTATAAAAGTGTCCTAAGACCCCTACCCCCTTCATCGTCTCCCTCATTTCCCCATTCATCAGAGAACAATCGTAACCCTAGTCCACCGCCCCTTTTTTTCCATTGCCTTGGGGTGGCGGCGCCACCACGAATCAACCCCAAATTTACACCCCTAATTCTCCTTGTTCCCCTCTTTCTAAATCCATGGTCCTTTTTCCTCGAATCATAACCAAACAGCTCGAATATTGAATCAAAAACTCGGCCAAAACCCTATCTCTTCCAAATCCGCCCAAATTAACACTCTACACTCTCCTCACCCTCCTCTACTCAAATCCCTAAACCATTTTTCCCAAATCCAACCGGCACTGGACGAATTGTTAATCTAGGGTTCATGAGGTTCGGGTCTATCTTGGGGATTCGAATGCTCGATTGACTTTAAGTTAATGTTACATGTTTATTTCAGACGAAATAAACATGCAACATTAACTGGAAGCAAATTTGAGGTCAATCAATCATATGAAGTTTGAAATTAGTGAGTTTCTCTTCTCTTTTTATTTTTTGTTTTTCTTTAGTTTTGATTTTTGTTAGTTTGATTCATGTCGTTTCTGATAATTCAATATTGTTTTAATTTCTATATGATTTTGATTTTTTTTTCAGTCTAGTTCAATCCTAGCTAATCGTTGTTCTATTAGAATAAATACTTAGGTTAATTCATGAGTTTTACTAATTGTTCTCTAACCTGTTATTATAATTTTTTCAATTTCTTATTAAATTACTTCTTCATGTTCAGTGCCATTAGTGGCCTGTGTTAGTTTTAGCATAGTGTTGTGTTAAATGTTGTTTATTAATTTGGTTCAATTGATAGAATAATAAGAGTTTGGATAGGGATTACAGTTTTACAGCTAAAATTCATATTTCTGTTAGTTGACCGTGGTTTAATTAGGGCTGGGGATAGGTTAGTGATTCTAGGAATAAGCTAAGGGCAATTGGGGTAGTTCAAGGGCTTGGAATCTTTTAAAAACTGAAATAAGAAGTTCTAGAACACTCTAGAATGGGTCTAATTTAGAATTTTAGGAAAACATGGTGTGCTTACTTGTGTAACAAGTTAATAACTAGAGGACTAGCTGAAAATGAATGAGCGACTGATATATAAAACCCAAATTTGAGGGCTGCCCTCCCTGAGGCATATAAAATGGCATTCAAATGCCTTGAATAACAAGTTTTGGAGCCCCAAAAAAAGCTTCCCCTAGTTTTCAGATATGATTTTGAAATCTAGCATTCAAAAACCCAATAACAAACAGAAAATACAATAAAAAATCAACAAATAACACTATTTCATTGCCTTCATTAGGTTATTTTCCAAATTCCAGCTTTAATTCAGTCTTCTAGTTCATTTCAAAACCAAAAATAGTTTGAATTCTCTGTTTCTGTTCAATATTTGACGTCTGAAAGTATTATGAGTCATTTGAGCACTGGTGATTGGTTAATTAGAGTCAACTGAGGGTTATTCGTTAGGTATATTGGTTCCCTGGGTTATTTCTGGCTATCTGGTGCTGTGAGTGGTCTGTTAAGTGTGAGGATGTGCCGGGTCAATTTTCTGGTTATTTGACTTAGTTTTGGGTTAATCTACTGAGTCTACTTGGTCTTTTAACTCATTTCTGAGCTGATTGAATCGTGCTGGACTGTCATCACTCGTTCATTGATTGCTGTTGGGGTTTTTAATTGGTTTCTGAGTTGCTGGTGAAGCTATACTGCTACTAACCTCTCCTTTTCTGTTTCAATTCAAATTCCAGGTATACTCTTTAAACTGATGTAATTGTCGAGTTGCAACTCTGAAATAAATTGTTCTTCATGAAGCAGGCTACCATAGTCTAGTAGATCTTAGGATGATTTGTACTTACTTAGTTTTCCATTTGATTTGCATTTTTGGCTTTGTATAATTGGACTGCAAAATAGGACTGTATAAATTACTATATTTCAGATCCTTATGAGTACTATGAATGTTAGTTAATTAGTTTCATAGAATGATTTCGTGAAATGACTCGTGAATTGTTTCAGATCTATGTGAGTAGTGAAAAATACAATTTCATATTTCGATAGTTAATTCCAATAGTCCAGCTTATCTAATCATGTTATTTTGAATTAGTTTAAAGATAATTAGTTTGCATTAGTAATAATGTTGCCAAATTCACGCTTCTGTTTTAATTTCCAACGTTAGTGATATTTAAGAGTTCATCAACAGATAGGGGAATAGAGTAATATTCGCATGAATTGAAATTCAAAGGGTCAGTATCTAATTGATTTAGGTAAGTGCATATTCACTTCCTTTTGTTACAAGTGTGGAGCCCGGTCGTGAGAGTTTGGGATAAAGTTAGCGGGCAGATGTTTAAACAATTCTTTGGATTGCCACTCCAGGGATTCGATCAGCTGTTCCCTACGCGGTTCGATCTAGCTTATCTGATTTGGGCTAACTTCAGGCTCAATGCCTGTGGCTGTGAGAAATTTTGGCTGGTGTGCACGCATAGTGTGGCTTGGGCTCTTTGGGCCCAGGACTGAAGTTTTTTTTGTTTGAACCCAGGTTTGAATATTAGGCCCTTTTTCTTTTGTTATTAGAAACAAACAAAATTAGTAAATCGTAGTTTCTTTAGGTTTGCCTTTTAAAATAAAATGAGACGAGCCTCACCCAAACAAAAATACATAAATTGCGGGGCCCTTAGTAAATGGTTATACTAAAATACTTGGAATTCGGGAGGGGCCGTTTAGCGAATTTCACGGCCTTTTCAAAAGATAATAACGCGTTAGCCACTTTAGGCACGATTTTAATAATTTACCTTCTTAAACTCGGGTGTGCATTTCATGTGACCCAAATGAAATCCCAAAACGTTGAATAAAATGTGTTCCAGATTGCGGGTGCATTCATGTGACGCGATCCAAAGACACGTTTTAAACGACGTTTAACTTTCTTTAAAAATTGAATAAAAGCGGTTAAAAGTTAAATTTGGCACATAGGTTCAAAATGTATTAAAAATTAGATAATTAAGCCAGATATGACAGTTGAGCGACCGTGCTAGAACTACGGAACCCGGGAATGCCTAACACCTTCTTCCGGGTTAACAGAATTCCTTACTCGAATTTCTGGTTCGCAGACTGTTAAACAGAGTCATTCTTTTCCTCGATTCGGGATTAAACCGGTGACTTGGGACACCATTAATCTCCCAAGTGGCGACTCTGATTTTTAATAATAGATCCCGTTTCGATTGTCCATTAATTAGAAAAACTCCTTTAGTATACCCTTCACGGGGTGTAATAGCAAAAAGGAGATGTGATAAATTGAACCCTGTCAAAAAATTATGTAAGTAGCTACCCCACCTATGTCGGTTCCTCCAAAAATACACTATTTTTGGAGGATCCGACACACATCCGACAATATTTTCGAAGAGTCCGGGCTTATAAATTTTATATATAGGCCACTCCCTTCAGTTGATGTCCAAGGTTCATAAAGTTGTTCTTAAAATAAAGGTGGGTACAGAGGGTGCATTTAATATATGCTAAAGTTACTTATGAAGACATTCTTTTGAGAGTAATTTAGCATGCCTTGTCTTTCATGTCATTTGGTTGGAGCATTTTTACAACTTATACATTGTTAACATTCTTGTGATGTTGCTATTATTTCCATGGTTTTTGTTGATGGTACTAATATATTGTCTCTTTTCGTCTTTTTAAGCCGAGGTTCTATCGGAAACAACCTTTCTACCTCGTACACACTACCCTTCCCATACCCCACTTGTGGGATTATACTGCGTGGTTGTTGTTGTTGTTTGTACATTGTTCATGTTAGTCCAAATTGATTCTACCTCCGTCACTATTCTGGATAGAAAAACGAAAAAATGGCTATGCTGCAATTTTGCATATTGTTAAAACAAGACGTAGACAGTGTAGGTATTGTTGAAGAAAAAATAAACTTCTTACAAGATCTTGTTTTTCTTCTGAGCTTTGTTGTATATTGAATTCTTCTTGCATAGATCTTTGACAGATAGTTGGAAATGAAATCAAACTTTAGAATTTCAAGAAAAAGAGAGATGGAAAAGTAATGAGGTGTAAGATACTAATAGGAGACGAATATATATCGGCATTTTGAATTAATTAGGCACAGTAGAAACACATAACATCGTCTGGTTGATGTGTCATCCTAACATAAATATTTTTTACAAGCTAAAGTTGTAAAGTAGATTTTATTGATTGTGTTTTGCAGGAAATTATCTACTAATTGATTATACAAATCTATAAGTTGCCAGATGGAGGTAGACTGCAATTCGTGTGCATTACCTGTTCATATGTGTGTCATTAAAGAATTTTGTAGTGGAAGAGTATTTATGTATATTTTGATGGAATAAATACCTACCATGAAAGTTTAGTGAGTAAATAGGTAAAAAAAAATTGACATGTTTTGAGAAGTTAATTTCTTTTTGGTTTCTCCCTTGAGTCAAGAATAATATTAATTATTTTTGTCCTAGCAAGTTTTCACTTCTATATTGTTGGCCTTCCATTGTAATGCTTTCGTGGATTTATATTTTGTGGATAAACCGAGATGCTACATTTTAAGATGAATCTTTTTAGAAATTTCAGCACCATTTCTCTATAGCTTTCTCTGATGTTGTTCAAAGGGATAGATCCTGAAGTAGAACTTTGTAAAGGTTACTAGCACATGTAGATGAATTACTTTACATATTCTTAGAGTTGATATTGCATCATTTCCTAATATTTTACGGGATGGTCAATTGAAAATGTTAGATGTCAATTTTATTTTAGTTTAAACCATTTTGATGAATTATTTATCATACAGGTTTTGGCATATGCATCAGGTGCTACGTAAGACATATCTTCCAGATGGTGACATTAATTTGACTATTTTTAGTAGTCCTTTTATTGAAGAAACAATGTCATGTGATGTTCTATGGGAAGAAAAGCACAAAGAAAATACTAAGTTTGATTTCTAGGATCCCAAATCTTTTTATGATGAGGTTCTTTTCTGACAAGTAACGGTATACGGTATAAGTATTACACGGTTCTTTATATTAACAAGTAGTTTTGAGAGTTTTTATCTAGAAAACCTGCCTCCTAAGAAAGCTAGGGACAATCGATTTTAGGCCTGATGAAGATTCTGGTGCAACTTGCATTATTGGAAAATTCATTAACCTGAAGGTTCCAACCTCATGGTAGCAATAAATAAAACTACTGGAAATTTGCATAACAATATTTACTTGTTTTTATTCTCATTTCCTCTATGTATCATGTCCTCGAATGGTTGGGAATAAAGAATCATATCAGCAGTCTGCATAAATTTTCTTGGAATATTTTTTTGGATATGTTTGTTCGATGGTGAAACTTTTGGGATTTCTCATGTTATTATGTAGGTTTTGATAAGCCAATCGCTGGAGTCATATCCAAAAGAAAAGAGATATTCGTGCACATTAGTTGATGATGCTCACATTAGTTGATGATGCTAAGAGGTTTCTTGAAGCATAAAACTCCATGTTTTCATTAGTCAATCAATAAATTCAAGGCAAACCTTGTAAATAGGTGACGTGAGTTATGTTTAAGTATATGAAAGCAGCTACTCACTTACTAGGTGAAAATTTCATTTACATGAATCTACATTTTAATCATAAAATCAAATTATAATAGGTTAGTTATTTGTATTTGACTAGCTTTTGGATTAGTGCTATTTTTTTTTAATTTGTTTAACTTTAAAAGTATTCTGCTCTATTAAATTGAAGTTTTGAGATTTTCTAATGTTATGGGGCATACGCCCATGCTGTGCACGGACACCGCCATTTAGTATATATATATATACTATCTTGAAAAGAAGTTTTATGCATAACCACATAGACAAAAGGGAAAGGAAGGGAAGGCCTTCATTTACAAATGACAATTAGTCAAAAAGAGAGGAGAGTTAGAAGGAGAAAACGCAAATTGGATGGTATAGTAACTGTTAGCATAGTTTTCTTTATTTTCATTACAAATAAAATATGAATATTTAGAATTCATTCTTAGTCCTTACGAAATGGTGGTATAGTAACGGCAATTCTTGGAACGTCGCAGTACGTATTAAAGCGTGGTATTGTAACAGTCATTTCTGGAACGACATAACTATAGTTAAATATATATAAATTATGTTATAATTGCATGAATATATTGATTCTTTTACCAGAAAAATGATCAGTTAAGATGCCAAAAAACCGACAAAAAAGATAATACCGTTGCTAGCATACGAGAGATGCCAAATCATTTTTTCTTGTTCCTCCTTTATATATATACTAGTTAATTGATCCGCACTTCGCGCAGTAAAATACTTCATTTTGTAAATTTAGCTGATATAATTAGATAAAAATTTTATAGCACTAAATATTATTAAAAAAAAGGTTTAATCTTAGACAAACATGCAAATAAAATAAACAAAACAGATACAACAACAACAACTACTACCCAGTATAGTCTCACAAAGTGGGGTCTGGGGAGGGTAATACGTACACATGCCTTACCTCTATCCGAAAGGGCAGTGAGATTGTTTCCAAAAAATAAACAAAACAGATGTATAAGGAAAAATACATATGAAAAAAATGAATTAGAAAAATAAATTCAAATAAATAAAATGGCATATTGGAAGGGAAGCTAACACTTTTTAGAGAAAGATAAAAGAAAATTGGTTTGTAACTGAAAATTTATGCAAGGAATTTGAATATGAAATCTATATATTATTAAAGGGAGAGGATAAAGCTCTCTCCTAAAGCCAGAAAAGTAAGATAGTATATTCTTTGTCAACGAATAAAATGACAATTAAAATTTATTAAAGTAATACGGTATAATATTATCAAACAAAAATGATATAATTTAATTTTTTCTTTTTAATATTGACTGCGCATCGCACGGGTACGACTATTAGTGGGAATTAAAGGGAGTATGGAACTATAACTGAAGTATTCTGTCAAACTTGAAAGAAAATTCAAGTTTAACGATAGCGTATTCTAATTCTACTCAATCATTGTAACCGAACTCTGTATATTTTCATTAGCTGAATTGTTGGAACGGTTACAATTAAGGAAACGAAATAGATATTTAAAGTAGATAAATGAGAGAAAAGAGCAAAAAATTGACAAAAAAGATAAATACCTTTCCAAGCCCAAGAGAGGTGCCATATAGGTATTCCTATTCCCTCCTTTATATAGATATATAGACTAGTCAACTTACCAGCGCTCGCGCGGTTCTAATATTATCATCAAATTCTAACTTTAAAACATGCGACTTTAGTAAATGTCATGTCACCTTAAATATGATCAGTTTCAATTTTTTTTGTGTTTGTTGATTGAAAAATAGGCTAATTACCAAGTATAACTAAGGTGAAACATAAACTCATCTTTTCCCGAGTTTATCCTCCTGCACTATTGTTGTCCATTATTTCTTCTCCTTATCTTGTAGCACTCAGATTTCTTTCATTTGTATCTAGAATTATATAATTCAGAATTTAATATAGCAATAGTGTTTATTTCTTATTTTTATGATATTATGTAATAAGCTCATACTCAAATTATCAACTCAAATTATAATTCAACTTGTAATAAAATGAGTTTATTTGGGTTAAAAATCGTTTGGGCACAATTCAATCATTTACATTGGTACTACGTAATTTATTTTTTAGTAATCATAATCCCCGTCTCATCCCTTCAAGTAACACTTTACACTTTATCGTAATTTCTCTCTCTAACTTTCTCTCGGCGCACGTTAACGTAGCCAGCTAACTTGCGCCGGTAGCCATGGAAGGGAGGGGAAGACCCAAGCGTAACTAGCAGAAAAGTGCAGTGGATGAAAAGCGGTCCTCAGCTAATAGAAATGCTGTATTGGAACTGTTTATATCCCCAAAAGGGATACGAATTGAAGAACCTGATGGAAGCTTCAGCTCGAAGAGCATGCAAGCTGAAGAAGAGAGTGAAATGGGAGATTTAGCTAGGAAGAAAGGAAAAATGAAGGAAGGAATGAAGACACCATCTCCAACGGAACCGGGAACTAAAGCAAACGATGGGAGGAGGAAAGAACAAGGAAGCAAGGTAAGTTCTAATGGAACAGTACCATGCACCCCAAACCTTATTGAGAAGATACAAGAGGAGGAGAAGCAAATCAAACCCAAGGTACAATCATGGGCAAATGTAGTTACAGGGAACGATCTGGGAAAGAAGGGGATGAATTTGAAGTTCATTGCCCCAACAGTTCAAAATGGGGAGAAACTAGTGAAAATTGAAGCAGAGGATATAGAGCAGGAGACTGAGAAATGGAGGAATGTAATAGTTATCTATGTAATAGGTGATTCTCCCTCGATTGGAGCGATAGATAGGTTTGTGAAGTCAATGGGGAGTTACTCAACAAAATCCCAGATATACTATCATAAGGAGGATTATTTCATTATAAAGTTTAGCAATGCTGAGGAAAGGGACCAAATACTATTCTCAGGACCACACACAATCAATAATCGCCCAATAATAATGAAGGCATGGTCGGAGGAGTTCAATTTGCATGATGAGGTCTTGAAGACAATCGCTCTGTGGATTAAACTACCAAATCTTCCTATTAACTGGTGGAGTATGACAGCTTTGAGCAAGCTTGGTAGTGCATTAGGGAATCCAATTTATGCTAATGAGTGCACGACAAGAACAATAAAAGTGTCATATGCAAGGCTTTTAGTGGAGATGGATGTTACAAAACCACTCTCAAGGCAAATAAAGCTACAGGATCCTAAGGGGAAGGAATGGATGCAGGTGGTAGAGTATGAATGGGAGCCTAAATTTTGTAACAAATGCTTGAAGATTGGCCATGATTGCACTGAGAATAGGAAACAATTGCAGCAAAAGAAGATTACTAAGGGAAAAATGGCTTGGGTCAGAGTGGATAAAGAAACAAAAGAGGTAGAACAAGCAAAAGAGGGACCAGAGCAAGTAAGGAAAGAGGCTGAACAAGGAAAGGAAGATGATCAAAACAAAGAAGCAGGCTGGACAACTGTAGTAGGGAAGTCTGGAGCTAGAACAGCTACAACAAAATAGAAAGAGTTTCAGAATATTGATGAAACTAACACTTTCCAGAGCTTGATGAATGATCATAGAGGAGATGGTGCAGGTACCAACCAGAGTTGTAAGCAAGGAGAGCAGGGGTATTACCATTATCCTTATTTTATTCCTGTATGAGTGTCTTAACATGGAATGTTAGAGGGTTGAATAAAACTTATAAGCAGAAAGAAGTTAAGGAGTTTATTAGAGTTAATAATAAGGCTATAATAGCTATTGTAGAGCATAGAGTCAAAGATTTGAAAGAAAATGATGTAATAAGGAAAATAGCTCCAAAATGGGAATGGGTTACAAATGCTGGGACAGGGCAGAAAGGGAGAATTTGGGTAATATGGGACCTTAGAGTATATATATTTGAACTTAAGGAAATAGATGAACAATTTATCCATGGACAGGTTAGATTGAAATCAAAGACAGTTAGCTTTTGCTTCACAACTGTGTATGGATTACACAGTGTGAAAGACAGAAAAATATTGTGGGACAAACTGAGACAAATAAATAGCATGCAATAGGAACCATGGTTGACAATGGGTGATTTTAATGCAATCCTTTATGTGACTGATAGACAGCAAGGGACAGAAGTGCAGGATGTGGAAATAAAAGACTTCAGGGAATATATGATAGATACTGGTATGACTGAATTACCATTAGTAGGAAGGGACTATACATGGACTAACAATCATGTATATAGCAGGATAGATAGGGGATTGGTGAATACTGAGTGGATGTTGAATATGCCCAGTGTTACAATTCAGATATTAGAGCCTCTGGTATCTGACCACTCTCCACTGAAGCTGATGATCACACAGGCACACACAAAGAAAAGCAGGCCATTTAGATTCTTGAACTGTATAGTTGATCATCCAAATTTTATCCAGATGATAGAAAGAGTATGGAAGGAGGGGAAAGAGACATGGCATATGCAAAGAGTGTGGCAAAAGCTGAAAAGAGTTAAGGAGGAGATAAAGGAGTTGAATACAAAGCACTACCAAAAGCTGGATGAGAAGATTAAAAAAGTAAGGAGAGAATTGCAAACAATTTAGGAAGAAATGGGGAGCAGGAAGCAGGATAGTGAGCTAATTGGAAAAGAGAAGACATTAAAGCTGGAACTAGAAAAGTGGGAGAACATTGAGGAGAGTGTGTTTAAATAAAAATCAAGGGTTCAATGACTGAAATTGGGAGACTCTAACTCAGGGTACTTCTTTGCACAGATGAAGCACAGAAATAGCACAAATGGAATACAACTGTTGATAGATCATGGGGAAGCAGTTAGTGTTAGATGATGAAATAGAAGCAGAGATTCTTGGTTATTATAGAAGATTGTTAGGAGCAAAAGATGAGGCTATCCAAGCTGTGGATCCTAATGTAATCAAAATGGGCACTACATTGAGTAGGGATCAACAGCTGCACCTGACCAGGAATATTACAAAGGAAGAAATAATAGAGGCTCTAAAAGATATAAATGATTTAAAGGATCCAGGGTATGATGGTTTCAATATAGTGTTCTTTAAGAAAGCATGGGGAAGTATAGGGGAGGAGGTGACAGAGGCAGTGGAGGAATTCTTTGTGACTACAAAAATATACAATCCAGTTAATTGTACAGCTATCACCTTGATCCCTAAAGTTAAGAATCCAACTAATATAAAAGATTTCAGGCCTATATCTTGTTGTATAGTATTCTATAAAGTTATATCCAAGGTGATAACTAGAAGGTTGCAATGTGTTATGGATGACCTGGTAGATAATTCCCAAGCTGCTTTTGTGCCAGGAAGAGCAATCACTGATAACATTATTCTGAGCCATGAACTGGTTAAAGGATATGGGAGGAGATGTGTGTCTCCTAGGTGTATGTTGAAGCTTGACATGCAAAAGGCCTATAACTTTATTGAATGGGACTTTATGGAGCAGATGATGCATGCCTTAGCTTTCCCAGGGCAATTTTTAAAGTAGATAATGGAGTGTATAAGGACTGTGTCATACACTATACTGATCAATGGTGTCCAAACAAGACCATTTGAAGCACAGAGAGGGCTAAGGCAAGGGGATCCACTCTCCCCTTATCTGTTTGTGCTTGTAATGGAGTATCTGACAAGGAGACTGAAAATGCTCAATGATGAATCAGATTTCAACTACCACCCCAAGTGTGCAAAGATGCAAATCTTGCAACTTGGTTTTGCTGACGATTTGTTACTTTTTTACAGGGGAGATCTGATATCAGTACAACTAATGTTCAATAGTTTTCAAGAATTTTCAATGGCTTCTAGACTGAAAATAAACAAGAACAAGAGCTCATTGTTCTGTGGAGGAGTTGCACAAGGAGATCAAGAGGAGATGCTGAACTTCCTGGGAATTCAAAAAGGAGAACTGCCTGTAAGATATCTAGGAGTTCCACTCAGCACAAAGAGAATATCAGTTGCTCAATGCCTACCTTTGATTGAAAAGATAGTAGGAAGGATAACTTCCTGGACAACCAGATTCTTATCATATGCAGGAAGGATACAACTTATAAAGAGTGTGCTATTTTCAATGCAGACCTACTGGGCACAAGTATTTATGATGCCAAAGAAAATTACATAATTAATAAAAGTTATATGTAGGAGCTTTCTATGGACCGGAGGAAGTAATGTGTCCAAAAAAGCATTACTAGCATGGGAGAAGATGTGTATGCCCAAGACAGCTGGTGGATTCAATATCATGAATATAGCATTGTGGAATAAGGCTGCAATATGCAAGCACTACTATGACTTATGAAGAGAAAAGAACAAGCTGTGGATCCAATGGATACATAGCTACTATATTAAAGGGAAGAGAGTCTGGGGAGTACATGTGAAACAAGCATCCTGGATTGTGGGGAAAATACTAAAGGCAAAGGATACTCTTGAAGGGGAAGGTTTCAACTATGAGGAAGTGAAGAGAATAAAAAAATGCAGCATTAAAATAATATATCATCGACTGAGAGGTGAATTTGCTAAGGTAAACTGGAGGAAAATCGTGTGCCAGAATGTAGGATGTCCAAGATGGACATTCATACTAACAATGGCAGCCCATGGTAGACTATACACAAAAGATAGGTTGCAGAAGTGGGGGTTGCAAGTTGAAGATGAATGTGTGCTATGCAAGAATAATAGAGAGAGTATTCAACACTTATTCTTTGAGTGTGAGTACTCCAAGGCTCTATGGACAAAGCAATTGAACTGGCAAGGTGTTAGTAGAAAAATACAAGGATGGGATCAAGAACTAGCCTGGGCAATCTATTTCAGTAAGAGAAAGAAGCCAAACTCATAATTGTTTAAGATGAATTTAGGTGCAGCTGTGTACTATATATGGCAGGAACGAAATAGTAGAATTTTTCAAGCTAAAGAAAGAAGATGGGAAATGCTTTGTAACTGGATAGTGCAAGAGGTCCACTGTAGAAACAACAAATGTTTAGGTACTTTGTTGAGTAGATTGGATTGGTATCCCTGTAATGTATGAATTATGGCAAGAAAAGGGGAGGGGATGCATAGGAATATAGGCTGAAATGTAAGGGTTTTCTGATTTGATTGTAAATATTTTCCCTGATAAATAGAATTTTAATTACCAAAAAAAAAAAATTCTCGAACTCCTAAATCAAATAAAACTATAATTTAAATTTGTTCCAAATTCAAGTCAACTCTAAGATCAACCATAATTTTCCTAAATCAAATTATATTTTCTTAAAAAATAATTAAATCACGTGTTGGTCAAGTACATTTCTTTAATAATAAAATCACATATTTATAAAACTGCTAAGGAATAATTTTTTTTTATCTATCCTTAATGTAATTATCTTCAGATTTTAACAACCATGAATTAATTAGATTAAAGTATCTATCAGCTCATATAATTAGTTGTCAAGGACTTTATGTGATTTCAGTCTCCTTCAATTTCACAAAATACAAGTCTGTTAGGCGAGCAATTAAGCTAATCGAGATTTAAACCAAAATTAAAAAAATAATGGGACGACCCACAATTCTGTTAAAAATTGGTGCCATAGGAAGAAGCAGAAGATAGATAAATGGGGGAATTAGATCAACTTAGTTCGGAGTCATTTTATAAGTGTGTGCAATAGAAATTTAAGAATATATATATATATGTGTGTATTCTGCCTTTGTTTAGAAAATAAAAATAGAAAACACAAAAATAAAGATCAATTATGTCACGGTTATTGGAGAAGAAAACCAGAACTTAAAAGACTAAAATTGCGTATAATATTTTTCTGCATATCAGAAAATAATAGCCCAGTCTGCGAGAGAAGAAAAAGAAAGATAAAAACGGTTAACAATTGCATATATAGATTACTTTATCATAAAATTTATAAAAACTTTACAAATCACAGTTATTGTTATATCATGTATCTCTAATATTCAATTATTCAGTTGCAAAATTAGAATACAAAATCTTTCATAATTAAAAAAATAAAATAAAGAAGAATACAAATAACCGGATTAAACCAATAATTCCGCTATGGTTTAGTAGGGCTTAACCTTGTGCTGCAGATGTAGTACCGACTTTGAAGCTGCTTATTTCATTATCAAAAAATAATCTTAATCTCAAAAAGAATATACAAACCTGTAGATAGAATATGCAGTCCAAATATAGGGCATGAAACTTTTAAGGAGGAAAAAAAGGATGAGAATGAATGGAAAGTATTAATTCTCCACTATCACACATTCAAGGATTATGAAAGTTTATTTTCGTTTATAAATTTTCCAAGCCCCTTTATTATTAATGATGAATGCAGTGTTGCCACGATCCCAAACCCCGGACGTGATGGCACCCAACACATTGTTAGGCAAGTCCGACCATTCAACAATAACCCCAACTAGTGGTGGTTCAAGAATTCAAATACAGATATTAAATTATTATATCATTTTATCAAAAGGCTATAAATACAGAGAAATATACTGAAAACCAACAAAACACGGAAACATAAGCCCAACACAGGATCTGGTGTCACGATCACGAGCCTCTAGTACAGAGTGTCATCCTATAACAAGACTGTCTAAGAAACAGAATAATGAAAGATAGGGATATGAGGGAAGGATCAAGGCTGTGGACGTCATGAAGCTACCTCGATGCTCCCGGTGAATATGCTGCTCAACTAGACAGGTCCTCCCTCAGACTGTGATACACCCAGATCTGCACACAAAGTGCAGGGAGTAAAGTGAGTACTCCGACTCAGTGAGTAATAAGCATAAATAATAGCTGAACATAAGAAATCAATGTAAGACACAAGGCAACTATAACAGGCAGTACCAAACCTTTAACAGTAAAACCGGCAAGTCAGTAAAGTAATATTCAGAAAGAACCATGACAGGTAACAGGTAAAGGAATAATGCAATGATGCAATGCAATGCAAATACTGGTACACTCAGGTACCCACTGCGGCGTGCAGTCCGAGCCAACCATGTATTTTACGTCGACGACGCTCACTGGGGGTGTGTACAGACTCTGGAGGGGCTCCTACAGCCCAAGCGCAATAAACAAGCCATCTCGTGGCACCAACCAGGCCCTTGGCCTCAATATCATAAACCACTATTGCGGCGTACAGCCCGAGCCATCCATAAATCCAGAAAATTAATATAAGCCCCTCGGGCACTTTTAAATCAGTAATCCACATCCCAAAATATCATTTGAGTTTTCAAGTTTAGAAAAAAGGGTTTGAGTTTGCAAAATAGTAATTAAAACCTTAGAATGAGGTTAAACAATGTTCAAAGTATGCAGAATCAGTAAAATCAATCCCTGAAGGATTCAAATAACCGGCACGAAGCCCAAATACAATAGTCAAAACCAAGTAATGATGATTTCCAACAAGTTCTAATAGAAAAAAAAACACAGTAAAATATCACCGGGACGGATCGAGTCATAATCCCCAATAACCAACAGCCCCTCACTCGTCATAGAGTGCGTGCCTCACCTCAATATAGCGGTACGATGTGAAATTCCGGGGTTTCAAACCCTCAGTATATCATTTATACCCATTACTCACCTCAAGCCGGCCCAAAATCTAGCTCGCTATGCCTTTTTGTCTTGAATTGGCCTCCTCGCGCGTCCAATCTGATCAAAACCACAAGAAATACATTACAATAGGCTAAGGGAATATAACCCAATCGAAAAGACTCGAAAAACATCGAAAATCACGAAGTTGGCAAAACCCAAACCCCGAACCCACTTCTCGAAAAATTATAAAATTCACATCATCGGATTCCTCGTCTCGCCACGAGTCCATGCATATCAAATTTATCAAAATCGAAGTCCATTTGGCCCTTCAAATTCCACTTTTAAATTATCAATTTTCAAGCCCTAGCTTTACCCCCTTTTGATGAATTTCAACCAATTTCTATGTTAAATTTATCATAATCTCATGTATTTAGGCCAAGGGACTTACCTCCAATCGATTCCCAGTCAAAACTCCCTTAAATCCTCGCCAAAAGCTCTCAAGGTCGCCCAACAATGGTGGAAAATATCCCAAGCTCGCGGATGGAATATTAAATAAAAGCCCTTCTAAACAGTCCAGTCATTCCGCTTCTGCGGATGAAATACCGCTTATGCGGTCAACGTCCGTTTCTGCGGACTTTTTACTTAAGGCACCTACCGCTTCTGCGATCCCCACTTCGCTTTAGCGGGACCGCCTATGCGGTCCATTATCGCGCTTCTGCGGAACCTGACCAGGGCTCCCATTTCCGCTCCTGCGAAGCCAAGCTCGCTTCTGCGAGACCGCCTATGCGGTCTTACTTCCGCTTCTGCGGAACCTGGCAAGGGCCAAGTTTTCCGCTTCCGCGCTCCTCAAACTGCTTATGCGAGACTGCACCTGCGGTCCCATAACCGCAAGTGCGAAACCAACAGATACCAGCAAACCTGAGCATGCAATAAACTCCAAAAACTTTCCGTTTAACCACCCGAACTCACCCCGAGGCCCCCGGGACCTCAACCAAAAGCACAAACATGATCCAATACCCTATTCAAGCTTGCTCCAATCTTAAAAACACATCCAACAACACAAAGATCCTCATTTCTCATCAATTTCAAGCCTAAGTTCTTCAAATTCTTCCGAAACTCACATTCGATCAAAAACCCAACCAAATCACCTCCGAATCATCTGAAATTTTGCACACATATCTAAAATCACCTAATACTGCAACTCTCGAAATTCTATTCTGAGCCCCGGATAAAAATCTCACCTACCAACCGGAATTTCCCAAAATACTAACTTCACCAATTCAAGCCTAATTCTACACCGGACCTCCAAAATCAATTCCAATCGCACTCCTAAGTCACAAATCATCCCCCGAAGCTAACCAAATCATGGGGAATCACATCTGAGCCCTCTAACTCATTAGTCAACATCTGGTTGTCTTTTCTAATATAAGCCTTCCTTAAAGAGACTAAGTGTCTCATTTCCTACCAAAACCAAACCAATTCAACTCTAACTCACCAAATGCCGATAACGAAACATGAAGAAACAATAAATGAGGAAAATGAGGCGGTAATACATGAGACGACGGGCCGAGTCCTCACATCGTCCCCAACTTAAACAAACGCTCGTCCTCGAGAGGGTCAAGAAACATACCTGAAGTCTCAAATAGGTGAGGATATCTGCTTCGCATCTCCTGCTCGGTTTCCCAGGTAGCCTCCTCCATGGGCCGACCTCTCCACTGCACCTTCACCGAAGCTATATCCTTTGATCTCAACTTTCAAACCTGACGACCCAAAATAGCCATTGGCTCCACATCATAGGTCAAGTCATCATCCAACTGAACCGTGTTGAAGTCTAACACATGAGACGAGTCCCCAACATACTTCCGGAGCATAGAAACATGGAATACCGGATGAACCCCCGACAAGCTGGGTGGCAAGGCAAGCATATAGGCCACCTCCCCAATCCTCCTAAGTATCTCAAAAGGCCCAATTAACCGCGGACTCAGCTTCCCTTTTTTCCCAAACCTCATAATGCCCTTCATGGGTGAAACCTTCAACAAGACCTTGTCGCCCACTATATAAGATACATCCCGAACCTTCCGGTCCACGTAATTCTTCTGACGCGACTGAGCTGTATGAAGTCTCTCCTGGATCACTTTCACCTTCTCTAAGGCATCATGGACCAACTCTGTCCCCGATAGTCTAGCCTCGCCGGGCTCAAACCAACCAACCGGAGATCTACACCGTCTCCTATATAAGGTCTCATACGGCGCCATCTGAATATTGGATTGATAGTTGTTGTTATAAGCAAACTCTGCAAGTGGCAAGAACTCCGCCCAAGAACCTCCAAAATCAATAACACAGGCACGCAACATGTCCTCCAATATCTGAATGGTACGCTCGGACTGCCCGTCCGTCTGAGGATGAAATGCTGTGCTCAGCTCCACCTGTGTACCCAACTCCCACTGAAACGTCCTCCAAATCTGAGATAATAGAAATTGGGACCCCATGCAACCGAACAATCTCCCGAATGAAAATCCCTGCCAGCCGCTCCAAAGAATAGGTAGTACACACCGGAATGAAGTGCGTGGACTTGGTCAGCCGATCCACAATCACCCAAATCGAATCAAACTTCCTCAAGGCACGAGGGAGACCACTCACAAAATCCATAGTAATCCTCTCCCACTTCCACTCTGGAATATCCATCCGCTGAAGCACACCACCGGGCCTCTGATGCCCATATTTGAGCTGCTGACAATTGAGACACCGAGCTACATAACTTACAATATCTTTCTTCATTCTCCTCCACCGGTAGTGCTGCCTCAAATCCTGATACATCTTTGCGGCACCCGGATGAATGGAATACCGCGAGCTGTGGGCCTCCTCTAATATCAATTCCCAAAGCCCATCCATTTTGGGCACGCAAATCCGGCCCTACATCCTCAACACACCATCATCATCAATAGTCACATCTCTGGCATCATCATGCTGGACCATGTCCTTAAGGACAAGCAAATGCGGATCATCATACTGGTGCTCTCTAATGCGGTCATACAAGGAAGACTGAGAAACCACACAAGCCAACACCCGACTAGGCTCCAAAATGTCTAATCTCACCATCCGATTGGCCAAAGCTTGGACATCAACTGCAAAGGGCTTCTCCCCAACTGGAATGTACGCCAAAATACCCATTCTCACTGCCTTCTGGCTCAAAGCATCGGCCACTACATTGGCCTTCCACGGATGATACAGAATGGTGATATCATAGTCCTTAAGTAACTCAAGCCACCTCCGCTGTCTCAAATTAAGATCCTTCTGCTTGAACAAATGCTGAAGACTCCGTTGATCCGTGAATACCTCACAAGATACTCCATATAAGTAGTGCCTCCAAATCTTCAAAGCATGAACTATAGCAGCCAACTCCAAATCATGCACATGGTATTTCTTCTCATGGGGATTCAACTGACGAGAAGCATATTCAATAACTCTACCCTCCTGCATCAACACACATCCGATCCCAACTCTCGAGGCATCACAATACACCATGTAAGAACTTGAAGCTGATGGTAGAACCAACACTGGAGCTGTGGTCAAAGCTGTCTTGAGCTTCTGAAAGCTCTCCTCGCACTCGTCCGACCATACAAATGGTGTACCCTCCTGCGTCAACTTGGTCAAGGGCGAAGCAATAGATGAAAAACCCTAGATGAACTGGCGATAATAACCCTCCAAACCGAGGAAACTCTGAATCTCTGTGGCAGAGGACGGTCTAGGCCAACTCTGCATCGCCTCTATTTTCTTTGGATCAACCTGAATACCATCACTGGACACCACGTGCCCTAGGAAAGCCACAGAACCAAGCCAGAACTCACACTTGGAGAACTTTGCATAAAGCTTCTCCTCCCTCAATCTCTGTAATACCACTCTCAGATGTTGTGCGTGCTCCTCCTGGCTACGCGAGTACACCAGGATGTCATCAATAAAAACAATCACAAATGAATCCAGATACGACCGAAACACGCTGTTCATCAAGTGCATGAATGCTGCTGGGGCATTAGTAAACCCAAAGGACATAACCAGAAACTCATAGTGCCCATATCTAGTACTGAAAGCAGCCTTCATAATATCTGAATCCCTAATCTTTAGCTGGTGGTAGCCTGAATGGAGATCAATCTTGGAGAATACCTTTGCCCCCTGGAGCTGGTCAAACAAATTATCAATACGGGGCAGGGGATACTTGTTCTTCACTGTCACCTTGTTCAGTTTCCTGTAGTCAATGCACATTCTCATGGTGCCATCCTTATTCTTCACAAACTAGATCGGTGCACCCCACGGTGACACACTCGGACAAATGAACCCCTTATCTAGGAGCTCCTGAAGCTGATCCTTTAGTTCCTTCAACTTCGTTGGTGCCATGCGATACGGAGGAATAGAAATGTACTGAGTGCCCAGCACCAGATCAATACCAAAATCAATGTCCCTGTCCGGCGGCATGCCCGACAGGTCTGCTGGAAACACATCAGGGAAGTCCCTCACAACGGGAACAGAATCAAGACTAGGAGTCTCAGCTCCGATATCTCTCACAAAAGCCAAATACGATAGACAACCTTTCCCAACCATCCGTTGGGACTTTAGGAAAGAAATCACCCTACTGGGAACATAGTCAGTCATACCATGCCACTCAAATCTCGGAATACCAGGTATGGCCAATGTGACTGTCCTAGCATGACAGTCCAGAATAGCATAGCACGGAGATAGCCAATCCATACCCAGAATAACATCAAAATCGACCATGCTCAACAGCAACAAGTCAACTCGGATCTCCAGACCCCCAATAGTCACTAGGCAAGACCGATACACATGGTCTACAACAATAGTATCACCCACCGGGGTAGATACATGCACAGGTAAAGCAAGACACCCACGGGTCGTACCCAGGTGATGAGTAAAATATGAAGATGCATAGGAATATGTAGAACCGGGATTAAACAAGACAGAGGCATCCCTGTGGAAAACTGAGATAATACCTGTGATAGCAGCATCTGATGCAATGGCGTCCCTCCTATCTGGGAGAGCATAGAATCGAGCCTGCCCACTACCAGATCGGTCTCCACCCCTAAGGAGGCCCTTAGCTGCCTGGCCCCCACCCCTACCGGACTGGGAGGATGCTGAAGTAGATGGAGTGGAAGACGAGGGCTGATCCCTCTGCTAAAACCGACCACCCTGACGTCAAGGACAATCCCTTTTCATATGGCCAAACTCACCGCACTCGTAGCAACTGCCTGGTGCTGGAGAAAGGGACTGAAGGGAACCCCTTGCTGCATAAGAACCCTGGGCTGAAGAGGCATGAGAAGAGCTCTGTGCGGGAAGGGCACTAAGTGAAGGCTGGCCCTGATGAAATCCCTGATGACCACGGCCTGAAGAAGCCCCACTATACTCAGGGCGAGCTGATTGAGGAGGCCTGAAGGAACGACCTCTACCATGCTGGAACTGGCCCCTAGACGGAGCACCACTGAAACTGCCTGAACTCCGAGGCCTCTTGGCCTCCCTCTCCTCACTCTCCCTACAGCGAATCGCCTCAATATCATGAGCAATGTTAACTACCTCCTCGAACGAGGCACCCAAAACCCTCTCTCTGGTCATCAAAATGCAGAGTGAATAGTTGAGGCCATCCACGAACCTCCTAATCCTCTCCCGATCTGTCGGGATCATCCAAGTAGCATGACGGGCTAGCTGTGAAAATCTCATCTCGTATTGGGTCACAGACATGCCCCCCCTGAGTCAACCACTCAAATTGACGACGCATCTCCTCCCTGCGAGACTGTGGTACATACTTCTCCAGAAAGAGAGTGGAGAACTGCTACCATGTAAGAGGCGCTACACCAACAGGCCTACGCCTCTCGAAGTCCTCCCACCAGGTAAATGCATCCCCTGAGAACTGGAAAGTAGTAAAAGACACTCCACTTGTCTCTAGAATCCCTGCGGTGCGAAGCATACGCTGACATTTGTCAAGAAAACCTTAGGCATCCTCGCCCTCAGCACCACTGAACACCGGAGGCTGGAGCCTACCGAACATCTCAAGATGATGCTGCTCATCGTCTAGCATAGCTGGAACCATATAGTTTGGAGCTGGTGCAACTGGTGTAACTGGAGCCACCGGCTGAGCTGGGGCTGCTCCCGGTGTCAGCAATCCCTGAACAACCTACTCAGGTGTGCGAGCAGCGGGGGTCTGATGACCTCCCCCGGTCTGTGAGGTAGCTGTTGCAGTAGTGGTTGAGACTGCCTGAGCCAGGCCAGTGAAACGGATAATATCTGAGCCAAGGCCTCCTAGAGGCCAGGAATCACAATAGGCACTGCTGGTGCCTGCACAGGTGCTGCTGGAGCATCTACAGCTGGAGGCTGGTCCTTAACCGGGACAGCTGGTGGATCTACAGGTACTGCCCTCGCTGGTCTACCACGACCACGACCGCGTCTACAGCCTCTAGTGGGTGGTACTGCTGGTCGTCCGCCACGTCCGGTAGCATGGGTTCTCGCCATCTGCGAGAGAATAGAATACAGAAGTTTAGTTCTCGGATCAACAAAGTCGCACGACAAGAATTTCAACAATATGAAGTTTTTCCTAAAGGTTCTGCAACCTCTCGAGGATAAATACAGACATCTCCGTAACGATCTGCGAGACTCTACTAAACCGGCTCATGATTTGCGAAACCAAGTAACCTAGGCTTTGATACCAACTTGTCACGACCCCAAACCCCGGTCGTGATGGCGCCCAACACATTGTTAGGCAAGCCCGACCATTTAACAATAACCCCAACTAGTGGTGGTTCAAGAATTCAAATACAGATATTAAATTATTAAATTATTTTATCAAAAGGCTATAAATACGGAGAAATACACTGAAAACCAACAAAACACGGAAACATAAGCCCAACACAGGATCTGGTGTCACGATCACGAGCCTCTAGTACAGAGTGTCATCCTATAACAAGACTGTCTAAGAAATAGAATAATGAAAGATAGGGATAGGAGGGAAGGATCAAGGCAGCGAACGCCATGCAGCTACCTCGATGCTCCCGGTGAATATGCTGCTCAGCTAGACAGGTCCTCCCTCAGACTGTGATGCACCTAGATCTGCACACAAGGTGCAGGGAGTAAAGTGAGTACTCCGACTCAGTGAGTAATAAGCATAAATAATAGCTGAAGATAAGAAATCAATGTAAGACACAAGGCAACTATAATAGGAAGTACCAAACCTTTAACAGTAAAATCGGCAAGTCAGTAAAGTAATATTCAGAAAGAACCATGACAGGTAACATGTAAAGGAATAATGCAATGATGCAATGCAATGCAAATATCGGTGCACTCAGGTACCCACTGCGGCGTACAGTCCGAGCCAACCATGTATTTTATATCGACGGTGCTTACTGGGGGTGTGTACAGACTCTGGAGGGGCTCCTACAGCCCAAGTGCATAAACAAGCCATCTCGTGGCACCAACCAGGCCCTCGGCCTCAATATCATAAATCACTATTGCGGCGTGCAGCCCGAGCCATCCATAGATCCAGAAAATCAATATAAGCCCCTCGGGCACTTTTAAATCAGTAATCCATAGCCCAAAATATCATTTAAATATCATTTGAGTTTTCAAGTTTAGAAAAAAGGGGCTGAGTTTGCAGAATAGTACTTAAAACTTTAGAATGAGGTTAAACAATGTGCAAAGTATGCAAAATCAGTGAAATCAATCCCTGAAGGATTCAAATAACCGGCACGAAGCCCAAATACAACAGTCAAAACCAAGTAAAGATGATTTCCAACAAGTTCTAATGGAAAAAAAACACAGTAAAATATCATCGGGACGGACCAAGTCAAAATCCCCAATAACCAACAGCCCCACACTCGTCATATAGCGCGTGCCTCGCCTCAATATAGCAGTACGATGTGAAATTTCGGGGTTTCAAACCCTCAGTACATCATTTACACCCATTACTCACCTCAAGCCGGCCCAAAATCTAGCTCGCTATGCCTTTTCCTCTTGAATTGGCTTCCTCGCACGTCAAATTTGATCAAAACCACAAGGAATACATTAAAATAGGCTAAGGAAATATAACCCAATCGAAAAAACTCGAAAAACATCGAAAATCACGAAGTTGGCAAAACCCGAGCCCCGGGCCCACTTCTCGAAAAATTATAAAATTTACATCATCGGATTCCTCGTCTCGCCACGAGTCCATGCATATCAAATTTATCAAAATCGGAGTCCATTTGGCCCTTCAAATTCCACTTTAAAATTACCAATTTTCAAGCCCTAGCTTTACCCCCTTTTGATGAATTTCAACCAATTTCTATGTTAAATTTATCATAATCTCATGTATTTAGGCCAAGGGACTTACCTCCAATCGATTCCCAGTCAAAACTCCCTTAAATTCTCGCCAAAACTTCTCAAGGTCGCCCAACAATGGTGGAAAATATCCCAAGCTCGCGGATGAAATATTAAATAAAAAACCTTCTAAACAGTCCAGTCATTCCGCTTCTGCAGATGAAATACCGCTTATGCGACTTCCGCTTATGCGGTCAGTGTCCGCTTCTGCGGACTTTTTACTTAAGGCACCTACCACTTCTGCGGTCCCCACTTCGCTTCAGCGGGACCACCTATGCGGTCCATTATCCCGCTTCTGCGGAACCTGACTGTCACAACCCAAAATCCACTAAGGGTCATGGTAGCGCCGGAACACCTCTGTCAGGCCAGCCAACTAACTTATCAATTAATTCCTCTTTTAATACTTTTGAAAATCTAAGGTTTTTCCTTCCATTTTTATAAATAAAAGTTCAATACTAGAATTCGAATTTAAATAATAATAGTTAGTACAAATCCGTTGTAAACCATCCTAGAAACCCGGTGTCACAAGTACATGAGCGACTACTGATAGGGGAAATAAAATACAACATCCGCCCGTAATACAGTGGATGGAAAGTAAATACAGTACATTGGAAGGAACTACTCTAGCTGCGGTCGCCTCAATGATGCAGCTCACCTAGTCCTAGCGTCATCCATGCTGCTACGCCCAGTAGGCTGCTAGAAGTATATATACCTGTGCAACAAAAATGCACAGAAGTGTAGTATGAGTACGTAATCAACGTGTACTCAGTGAGTGTCCTGCCTAATCCCGAAGGGGTAGAGACGAAATGGTCAACTTTGACACACTCTAATGGTCCAACGATTATTTATTCTCAACATACATATCAAACAGTGGATTTATTTCTAACATGATTTTTATCCAGATAGAGGGAACAAGTAAACATGTAATTCTTTCATAGGAAATTTTCCAAGATTTCTTTTGATTATTAACCAGATGATCTCGAGCCAGAGTGAGGCATGTAAAGACCTTAATAAGTCCAGGCAGCAATACAAGCATGCGCAAATCATACCGAGGCGACGCCCCGATCCAACAGAAATAAATGTGCACTTGCCGAGGGTCGACGGCGCGCCTATAGATACATCTATTAATCTGCCGAGGCGTTCGACCCGGTCCAAAATAAACACAAAAAGACAGACAATCAGTCAAGAATTCAACGTGGAGCAATTATCCAAGACAGGCCAATTCTCTTTAACAATTTGGGAAAATGAAGCTTAAGTCTCTTTAGAAATCTATTTATTAATTTAATGTGATTTTTTATCCCGCTCGCGAATCATCCATGCGACGCGGGTACAAGTAAGATACATGCTCAGATAGCCAATTAGAATTTTATCGAGGAGTAATTATCCAAATAAGCAAGTTCTTAGTTTAACAA
Source organism: Nicotiana glauca (assembly GCA_026770625.1). Lineage (NCBI taxonomy): Eukaryota > Viridiplantae > Streptophyta > Magnoliopsida > Solanales > Solanaceae > Nicotiana > Nicotiana glauca. The sequence continues at coordinate 13,639 of MU726594.1, read as the reverse complement.
TTCAGGAAATGATGTTTAATCTCTTTTTTTAAAATTTGTTTACTAATCAAAGGTGATTTAAACAATCCAAGTTGTCAATGAGTTCATAATTTACTCAAGTATAACATGCTTTTGGGGTCCTACACTACCCGGACAATAACATAATAGTAGCTACGCACGGACTCTCGTCACCTCGTGCGTACGTAGCCCCCACAAATAGGAGCACATAACCAATTTAACTCACCTATGGGGTAAATTCCCCCTCACAAGATTAGAAAGGAGACTCACCTCGCTCTGAAGCCTACATTCCGATTCAAGAACGCGCTCAAACTTCCAATTTAGAGCCGAACGATCCACAACTATTCAAATAGGGTACATGCTTAAAAGTTCATATTCTAACTTTCTACCCAATTTTCCAACCTTAAATTCAAAGTTCCTAAAATCCGATCCGGGCCCACGTGCCCGGATTTCAAAAATTTTCAAAGAAAGTTGTTTTTATAGACTAAGGACAAGGATATACAATTTCTACTCCATTCTACAACCAATTTCGTGGTTAAATCTTGTTTTTAACAAAACCCTAGGTTTTACTCTATTCTCATGATTTTTACCAATTTACAAGTGTTAATCTATCCAAACTTCAAGTATTAAACTAAGAATAGGTGGGACAACTTACCTCAAGATGCTAGGTCGGAGTCTTCTCTCAAAAGCTCCCAAAATCACCCAAGAAACGAGTGAAAAATGAACAAAAATGGCATTGAGCCCGAATAAATGAAGGCCACTGCCTTCAGTGATTTCCGCTTATGCGGTCTTAGGTCGCACCTGCGGCCACCGCTTCTGCGAAAGAAAGGACGCTTCTGCGGTTTGGGCCGCTTCTGCGGATAGGCCCACCACTTCTACGGTTACGCTTTAGTGGATATTGGGCCGCATCTGCGGCCTTAGCCGCTTCTGCAAAAAATCAAGCGCTTAAGCGGTCTCGCACCTGCTGTCAACCAACCGCAGGTGCGGTTATGACAGAAGTAGATGCTTCAGCACCTCTAAAAACCCCTTTTTTGATCCATAAACCTCCCGGAATCCACCCGGGGCCCCCGAGACCCCAACCAAACATACCAACCAATCCCAAAACACATTATGGACTTGCTCGAGGCTTCAAATCACGTCAAACAACGCTAAAATCACGAATTACACCCCGATTCAAGATTTATGAACTTTGAACATTCCAACTTCTATTTCCGATGTTTAAACCTATCAAATCACATCCGATTGACCTCAAATTTTGCACACAAGTCATATTTGAAATTACGGACCTACTCCAACTTCCGGAATTGGATTTCGACTCCGATATCAAAAAGTCAACCTCCGGTCAAACTTCTCAAAAACCTTCAAATTTCTATCTTCAGCCAAATGGCTTCAAAATAACCTACGGACCTCCGAATTCACTTCCGATCGCGCTCCCAACTCCAGAATCACCATACAGAGTTATTCCCAGACTCAGAATCCCAAACAGACATCGATAACACTGAAATGCACTTCAAGCCAAATTCAAGAAATTCCTTCTAAAATGCTAACTTCCACAATATGTGCCAAAACGCTCCCAGGTTATCCAAAACCCAATCTGGACATACGCCCAAGTTCGAAATCATCATACGAACCTGCTGGAACCTTCAGATCCTGATTCCGAGGCCGTTTACTCAAAATTCCAATCCTAGTTCATTCTTTCAACTTTAAGCTTCTCAAGTGAGAATTTTCCTTCAAATTTAACTCCGATCTTCCTGAATTTAAATTCCGACCGCGCGAACAAGTCACAATTCCTGAAACGAAACTGCTCATGGCCTCAGACTGTTGAACGATGCGCTAGGGCTCGAAACGACCGGTCGGGTCATTACATTCTCTCCCACTTAAACATGCGTTCGTCCTCGAACGTGGTGAGAACTACACTGGAGTAGTATGAAAATCACTGTTTAGCACCTCAAGCACCTTCCCGTGCTATCACAACTCAGTTGAGCACATTAGCTCGATAAGTTATGAAGATACTCCCTTTTTTATTCAAGCAACTGAGCCTTAGAGCCCAATTCCAACATCTAGAATTCTATACCAGACCTGTTTCCAACATACAATCACTGTATCAACCATTATACGCTGTACTCAAACATGACTGCATAACTCTGCTGAATTCACACTTTGCATCCCTTTACTCATAGGACCATAATAACATTCCTGTTTTGAATTAATAGAAATTCCACGAATCCGATGCTCCCATTTCACCTCATGACCTACATAGGTCTTACTCTAACTATTACAATACCGCCACGACGGATAAGATGTCGAAATTCATAATCAACTGCCGAGTCAACCAATCATCGAGTCTATACTTCTAACAAGAACATTACTACATTCTGAACCAAATAATGATCTTCGCTCCTTAATATACTTTATATAATCAGACTGCATTGATCCTAAATCCCACAATCTCATCTTACCCAGTACGAACGGCTCAAGCAATAAGCCGCTCCGAATGCGATCACAAGTCTCATATAACGCCACAATGTGCCAATAGGCCACCAATCCGAACACAACACAAACAGAAATCGAACTCTGGAAGGAATTACCTAACCCCCGCACTAATACAGACTTTCTTTAAACGATAGGAAGCGAAACACACAAAGAGATAGCATATAGAAAAACCAGACTCGACATCATACTGTTGCGGCGCGCAACCCGATCCACACATAGATCTCACCTAAGGAGATTGCACTTCGAGCTAAACCTGCTCATTACAACAAAACATCGAATTTCGATCGTAAGCACACTAAGTGCATAATACCATCCCTGAGAAAACACATAGCGCTATAGGCTACCAAACTCAAGCACAACCAAGGAGCGACACAAGATCTGAATCACAAGAGCCATTCTGCTCACCTAACATCATTGCCACACGGAACTTCAACACATAAGGATTTACTAAGTCGTCTCACAACTCATACGGCGCATTACATCATTACCTGGAATAGCTGATGACAAGCTAACCCCTCGACTGTTCCTCCATAGGGAACGCTCGTTGAAATGAACACAACTGGCCTGATATAAAGCCCTATTCACAAATAAATCAATCCACCGATCTCAAACCGATTTCTGATTGCACTAACTTGGCCAATGACCTTTCAAAGATTCGTAGTAACTCCCTTTTGCCTCACATCACGTAAGGATAACCATCATAACTGGAGCAACCTCCTCAGTTCATAACCCAATATACAAAGTGCCCTCCAGGCATAAATTCTCAAATTAATGATATTACCACAATCCTCATACTTGGTTTAAATCTTTAGCCAATCAAGTGACTACCTATCACACTTATACAGTCTTCCCGTGGGACACGCTCCTACAATCTTCCGAAATAATTAACAGATCCGCACATCTAAATTACCGGATGCACTAACGTTGAAAAGCGATTAAGAATCCTTAACCAGGATGCAAATCCTCTTTCACAACACATCGCTCCCAGGGGACATTGAATACACAACCAACTTACTTTAATCATTCGACACTTTCCTTGCTCATCCAAGCCCGTGACATCCTTGTCAACACCGAACTGCAACCTTGATCCTCACTTTGCATCTCCATGCTACTCACTGCACCCAACGTGCCAACATATGATAGAACACTATTTTTCATCATAACTCCGAAATCATTATCATTTTAACAATTCATCATATATGAACTTTTCACTTAACGCACTTCAGGAGCTTCATAGAAACACATAGGTAATTTTCCATAACCATAGAATGTGCAAATCTGCAAGTAGTGGTCCAAGCCACCATAGCCCTTCCGGAATCTGCTTCCACATAACAAGCCATAATAGAAGAATGCCCCTGATCAATCATCAATCACGGCGGCCGATAGGCCTCATACATACCCTCACAATTCATACACGTAACTTGATCTCGCGGACCGAATTGATCACTGGCCCCAATATGCCAATTCAACTATGGCTAGTCAATTTACCTTCTTCCAATTCCTCCTTGCTTGCCTTAAAAATAAGACTAACTCCATTCAACACATAACATACTCCATCTACACTTACCCCGAATGTCCTTGAATCACGAGACCAGGCTATCTCAAATCCCACGAACTATTTCATATCTCTTTCAGATGCTACACCACAAGCCAAACATCCCAGAACATTATGTGCCTCTTCTCATAAACTGCCACAAAGCTTGATTCTTAATTGTACCTACAAGCTAGACATCATTAGGCACCACACTTTACCCTCCTGAGTTCACTAGGACCGTTACTGAGAGCCACCCGCTCTGACTTGGCCCCGAATATAATCAACCCCATAAATCTTCTAGCACATTAATACCCTCTCAACGAAGCACTTGGCAGAACCACTCTCCTTTAAACCTACTTCTATACAAGGCATAAATTTTGAACCTTTTCCCAAGTTCGAATATGAGCCCATAAGGCTAACCATAGCACATCCTTAATAATTTCTCCGCTCAATTTACTACTTATGGCCCTTTCTCGTAACTGAGTTAATCCATCAATATGCTAATAACCAGAAATCACGCAAGTAGTTAATCATACAGCCCAATCATAAGTGGTGGGACTCTCCCACTTAGCTTGAAGCCATCATTTCACCATTCTTGAGTTCGCCCAACCTTTTTACCTCTTATTGACATAACCTCCCATCATAATTTACCAAAATTTCTCGGAATCTCCTTGTAAATCCCCATCTTTCATATTCTGAATCATTAACCACATTCGCACGACCGATCTCTTTGTTGAACAACCAATATAATTCTTTGCAGAAGCTTCACCAACCACGCGACCACTACTTGCTCACGGGGAATAACCTACCTAGGGGAATCGCCTACCGATATCTTGCATGCCGCTGCATGGGGTACCTTCACTATGACACCAATAGCCCATCCTGAGTCCGAGCTCACCTTCCAGCTGCACAAGTCCATTCGCTCCTTGCGGACATCAGTTAAATGTGCGGCAATATCCTCCCAATTTTATGGTTATGCTGTACCCTTTCCATTTTAAGCAGCTCCTTTCCGCCATATCGATCTTCTGACGCATAATACCCCATACTTCACGTCATACCCGCAGGCTTCAACCACCAATCATTAAAATCCGCCCAATTCGATCCAAAATCACTTTAGGCGCATAGTCATCCTACTACCAAGCCCATATGCAACACCCGTCACTCTCCCACTTTGGCGGAACTCATCTCTTCAATTAACCACTCGACCTTGCTCCTCATACTTGGCCTTCCAGAAGCTTTAAACGCTACCTGACACTTCCCACATGTCCTTCCTCATACTTTACTGCTCAATTTTTGCCTTAAATAGAACCTATCTTCATGGCACTTGAACCCATAATAGCTGCTAATCTTTAAGCCTTTCCAAAGGTCATCTTTATCGATCCGTCAACATTAGAAATTTTGATTCGATCTTGAACCACCGCGCCATGCAACAACTGACAGTCGTATCTCCAATACTATTTCATAATATCCTGCCCTAAAGGCGAATTGTAGTAGATTATAACATCGACAAACTTGGTACGTTCCAATAGGACCACGACACCCCATCATAGAAGAAAAGCTCCACCACGCTTGTAAATGCCAAGTCTCACTACCTTCACTAGCCCACATCTGACCATGCTTAATCCGACTGCATTTTCCCCTACCGGAAATAAAATACTGAATCCCTTGATTACACGCTGAGTAAACCTCCCTTCAATTTATCCACTGCCCCGACACGTGGGCATCATCCCGTTATCATAATAACACTGTGAAAAATTGCTCATGAGCATCATGGCAACCTGTGCCTAGACTCAAGGCTCTTAGAAGTCCTGTTACTGAGCAGAACAATAGAATACCCTTTCATAAAGCAACTATAATAGTCCAATAAACTATATCGGGAAAATCATCCCGCACCACATTTGTAGTGCCATTTCAATTATTCAAATTCTCAATTTCTAGGAAGCGCTCGCGTCGCGCAAGATTGAATAGGAAGGAATCAAAGGCATAAGCCTCAAAGGAATAGAACCGCACGATAAGGAAATCAAGAAGGGAAGTACTCCTAACATCCCTATAGCCTCCCGAGGATAAGTACAGACGTCTCTGTACCGATCCGCGAGACTCTACTAGACTTGCTTATGACTCGTGAGACCGACGAGAACCTAGTGCTCTGATACCATGTTGTCACGACCCAAAATCCACTAAGGGTCGTGGTGGCGCCGGACACCTCTGTCAAGCTAGCCAACTAACTTATCAATTAATTCCTCTTTTAATACTTTTGAAAATCTAAGGTTTTTTCTTCCATTTTTATAAATAAAAGTTCACTACTAGAATGCAAATTTAAATAATAACAGTCAGTACAAATCCATTGTAAACCATCCCAGAAACCCGATTTCACAAGTACATGAGCGACTACTGATAGGGGAAATAAAATACAACATCCACCCGGAATACAGTGGACGGAAAGTAAATACATTACATTGGAAGGAACTACTCTAGCTGCGGTCGCCTCAATGATGCAGCTCACCTAGTCCCAGCGTCATCCATGCTGCTACGCCCAATAGGCTGCTAGAGGTATATATACCTATGCAACAAAAATACACAGAAGTGTGGTATGAGTACATAATCAACGTGTATTCAGTGAGTGTCCGCCTAATCCCAAGGGGTAGAGACGAGATGGTCAACTTTGACACACTCTAATGCCCAACGATTATTTATTCTCAACATACATATCAAACAGTGGATTTATTTCTAACATAATTTTTATCCAGATAGAGGGAACAAGTAAACATGTAATTCTTTCATAGGAAATTTTCCAATATTTCTTTTGATTATTAACCAGATGATTGTCACACCTCCTTTTTACGCGCCTACCCCAAGGGTAATGCATAAGGGAGTTTTTTCCAATTTAAGTGACAATATTCGAAATGAGATTATTTATTTATTTCAGAGTCGCCACTTGGGAAAGGTTTGACTTTTGGTGTCCCAAGTCACCGGTTTATCTTGAATCCCAATTCGAGGAAAATATTCGACTTTCCAAATGAAGTCTGCGAACCAGAAATTCTAAGTAAGGAATTCTGTTGACCCGAGGGAAGGTGTTAGG
>MU726593.1:5538-21152 GCA_026770625.1 Nicotiana glauca | reverse complement strand
AAGAATACATCAAAATAGGCTAATGGAACATAACCCAATCGAAATGACTCGAAAAACACCCAAAAATACGAAGTTGCCAAAACCCGAGCCCCGGGCTCGCTTCTCGAAAAATTACAAAACTTATATCCACGGATTCCTTATCTCTCCACGAGTCCGTACATACCAAGAACACCCAAATCGGACCGCAATTGGCCCTTCAACTCCCAAATTTAGAATCTTTGCTCCAAGCCCTAATTTCTCACAATTTAGCTATAATTTCAGTGATTAATTCATATTTTTACACTATAATAACATAAACCAAGTCCAAATATACATACCTGATGATTCCCCTTCAAAGCCTCTTCAAAATCGCCCAAAAATCGCTTCTCCCCGAAGTTAAAAATGTTTCCTCCCCTTCCAATGCGTGAACACTGACTCATTAAATCCCTCCAGCAATTTTCGCTTCTGCGATCCCGCAACCGCTTATGCGGGACCGCTTTTGCGGCCATTTGACCGCTTATGCGGTTTTCATTAAATCCTAGGCCTTCCACTTTTGCGCCCAGATATCCGCTTCTGCGGACCTCACCATTCCGCTTCTGCGGTTCTATTTTCGCTCCTGCGGAACAGCTAATGCGGACCAAGTTCCCCTTCTGCGTAACTTTCACTTAAGGGACATAACCGCTTCTGTGGTCCAAAACTCGAACCTGCGATACCGCTCTTGCGGTCAAGACTTCCGCTTATGCGGACACTGCTGAACCCTCACCTTTCGCACCTGCGGGGCTTCTTCCGCTTCCGCGAAGCCGCTTACGCGTCCAAACTTCCGCTTTTGCGGAATTGACCAAGTCCATCGAGGACCGCTTCTGCGACACCACATCCGCATCTGCGAAACCGCTTATGCGGTCCCTTTTTCCGCAGATGCGGAAACAACAGAACCAGCAAATCCAAACTGAAGCCAAACTCAAAATCCTCCGTTAGCCATCTGAAATCACCCCGAGGCCCTCGGGACCTCAACCAAAAGCACATATATGATCTATTACTTCATTCAAACTTGCTCGAACCATAAAATCACTATCGTTAACATCAAAATCGTCTATTTTTATCAAATCAAAGCTTAAGTTCATCCAAACCTTCTGAATTACACTTTCGATCAAAAACCCGACCAAACGATGTCTGAATGACCTAAAAATTTGCAGACATATCCAAAATCACCTAACGAAGCTATTGCAACTCTCAGAATTTCATTCCGACTCCCGGATCAAAATATCACCTATCAACCGGAAATTGCCAAAATACTAACTTCGCCAAAATAGGCTAACTTCTTCACCGGACCTCCAAAATTACTTCCGATTCCGCTCCTAAGCTTTAAATCATCACCCGGAGCTAACCGAATCATCGGAATTCAATTTCGAGCCCTCTAACCACATAGTCAACTTCCGGTTGACTTTTCTAATACAAGCTTCCTTCTAAGAGGCTATGTGCCTTATCTTCAACCAAAGCCAATTCAATTATACCCGATCAACTCTAATACTGACATTGAGACATGAAGCAACACGATAAGGGGGAAACGGGGCGGTAACTCACGTGACAACGGGTCGGGTCGTCACAACATTTTAATTTGACATGAATTGGTATATGATAAGAATGTATGTCATATTTTAAATTCTTAAAAAATGCTTAAAATGGTAATTTTTCAAATTTGGTCGCAATTTTTGGAGATTCTGATTTTAACGATTTCGGATTGATCTAAAATTTGGTAGGTTTATCAGAAATAGCCCACTAAACAATACTCACTACTTTGCAGTAAAAAACGTTAATGTTAGCATTTTAAGATTGTTTAAATGGGGTATTGAGCATTTTTTTTAATTATGGAACTTAATCCTTAGAGAAAAGTTCGTGGTTGTGATAAAGTGGTGATAGGAATAAACCCCTATAGTCTCTATTTTTTTATTTATAGTGAGATAATAAATTTACGCGTTGACATTAGGTCTTCCTCCATATCGTATAAATTTATTATGAACTCACTGGCTATAGTTACTAGTTATTGATAACCTGTATTAACTCTCCATCTGAGCTTAAAGGGTTGAATCAATTTTGTAACTAAAATACAATTATGATTAAGTGGTGATGGAAATATATTTCTATGATCTTCCACTATTAATTTCAAGTGAGTAATAAATTTATGCGTTGACTTTAGGTCTTCCTCCATATCGGATAAATTTATTGTAAGCTCACTAGGTGAAATACTAGTAATTGATATCGTGTACTTACTCTCCATCTGAGTATACATGTTGGATCAATGGAACTAGAGCTATTAAAAATGATGTTCACTTGACTTAAATTAACAGTATACTCTCCATCTGAGTTGGGTCTGTTTTAATTCTTGGAGTGAATAATCTGGCATTGCATATGTATGTTGCATGAGTAGTTCTTTTCCCATCGAAATTGCTATTCAAGATGCATGACATATATGTGCAGTGTGTTTAAAAAATTGTACTAAAAGGTTATATACAATTGACTGAAAATAATAGTATACTCTCCATCTGAGTTGGTTCTATTTATTTTTGGATTGTATAATTCTTGCATTATATAATATACTTTGCATGAATGATTCTTTTCCCATCGAAATTTATTATTCGAGATGCATGTATGTATATAAATATTGAATGCAGTCTGAATTTTAGTATTCAGTGTTTTGACTTATTATGATCTATTTAATATTTTTATCTCAACTCCACAGTGACTTTATGTAATTTGTCGTATTACTTGTTAAAATTTTCTTTTAGTGATAAGACATTAATTTAAAGGATGCAATATATGTACCTTTTGTTAGAAGGAATTTAATTCCGGTTTCTGAGCAAAATAAGAGATGGATATTAGTTTTATTTTTCGAATAACTCTTGAGTTATTGAGCTTGATAAACATTTTATCTCTTGTGGTACATGAATGCATGACCTTGTTATTGTATATTAATGTCTCTCCTGAACAGAACAATAATAGTCTACCTCATAAGAGAATATGTTCTTCAAAATTGAGTAAAACTTATCTGCACTTTTGTCTAAGTCATATTAATCTAGATAGGATTTCAAGTTGGTCAAGGATGGACCTTAAGGTTCATTGAAAGTAGAGGCACTACCAACTTGTAGATCCTGTTTGGAAGGAAATTTGACTAAAGGTTGTTTCCCTTCGAAAGGAAATAAAGCTAGTGATAAGCTAGAATGAATTCCTTCTGATTTGTATGGTTAAATGAACGTACTGGTGAGAGATAGTTTTGAGTATTTTTGTGCCGTTCATAAATGATTACTCAAAATATTAATATATTTATTTGATGCACCATAAGTCTTAATGAATTAAGTAAATCAAGATTTTAAGATTTGAAACGGGGAAGCACCAAGGAAATATATTAAGTTACTGTAATTTGATTGTAGTAGTGAGCACCTCTCTAAAGAGTTATTTTATACGCGTCCTGCTGCGGTCCTACCGCGGTTATACCAGGACCGCGGTCAGAGTGGCCTTCAGAATCTGCAGCAGTGTTCTGAAGGCCAATTACTTATCAGAATAAGGGATTACATCTCAATTGACTGCATGCACCGTAAACTCCATAATAGAGTGGTATGATAGAAAGAAGAAATAAGTTTCTTTTGGACATGGATAGATTAATGACGTGCTATTCAGATTGCCTTATTTATTTTTGGAATATTTCCTATAAACTGCAAATTACATTCTGAATTTAGTTCCTTCTAAGTTAGTACTTGGGACATCTATAGAACAATGGACTGAATGTAAGCACAGTTCGTGGCATGTTCAGATATAGGATTGTCCTGCATATGTGCAGAAAGGGAAAGCGAATATGTAAGTTGGAACTAAGAATGGATAGGTACATGTTTATTAAATATCCAAGAAAAGGAATGGAGTTTTATTTCATTGTCCTAAAGAAAATAAGGCAAATTTACGTTCAAGAACATCAAAACCCACAAGTCAAAATTGACGTTCCATTGCATTTGAGTAGTGGGAGTACGTTAATAGACATAATATGCCTTTATCGAGTGGGAGTGATGTTTGAACAGTGAACACTATAGTAAGAAGTCACTAATATTTCAATGCCGTAAGGTAATGAAGGTAATATTAGTAGTACTTCGTCGTAGTGGGAGAATGCTAAAGAAAATCATAGTTCGGTGTACACTCTTGGGATAGTTTCAGTAACAGGATCCTTGAAGAGTTTAATACCAAACTAGATGGTTACGACAAAGCAATACTGGACAAATATTGCATCAGAAATAACTTGGCAAGATTCTTTAACAAAACCTTATTTGGTTAAGATGTTTAATAGTCATGTAAAAGAATGCCTGAGAAAGTTGTAGATGCATGGTTATGAGTCTAAGTGGGAGATTGTTGGGATATTACTATTAAGCATGAATTTGGTTTAGATATAGTATTTATTATGATAATATTGTTCATTCAATTTTAATAAAGTTTTAATAGACCAAATATTAGTCAGTGTCCTTTGCTTATATAGTAGATGATTTAGTGTATAGAGTTTAGCTTATACACGGAAGATTAAATCATCGGTTCTTAAAAGTATAAAGTTTGAGTTTACAATCTAATGATGGAATGGGACAAACCATCAAGAATGATTGTAGCACAAGATTAAATATAATTTATCTTGATTATGGAAATGGTCAAATTCCAATTTCTTGTGCTAGTACATTTTGTATGTATTGAATGGACCAAGTAGAGATAAGTATTTTATACTGACTTAATAAAATAAACTCTCTAGCCATTAAATGTACTTATACTCTTAATCTTGATATAATTATTATTAGTTGTGTATATTATTATTATTATTTTGATTTATTAAAAGGTGAGATTCTTTCGTAGGTCAGTATGCCTGGTAAATTGGATAATAACAATGTACATTGACGAAGTAATAGTTAGTTGATGGAATCCATGTCTCGGTTTAGAGATTGATGATACACCTTTATGAAAGCTTATAAGTTTTCATGTGTAAACCCGGCCAGTGAATTTTGTATGCGAAACATGAAATAAGTTAAGCGAAAGTCTAAAGGAAATAATCAATAAATTAAATCGTCAGTAATTTAATTTAATTGATTAGTATCTGAATCTTAACATGGGGAGTTAAATAAGATTTAATGGATGAATTTCGAAATTGAATAAGGAGTGCAATTATGAATTTTTAGTGGAATAATTCGTAATTAATTATGGTAGATATTAATTTCAAAAATTAGAAATTAATTCCATAATTGGAGCCTTGTTAATTAAATTCTGTGGTCCCTGCTGTGTCTAAATAATAGAAAATAAAGGAATCATTTTTCTAATGGAAAGGAAAACCTAACAGGTTTTGGAAAAGGGTTTTAACCCTTAAAACTTGTGCTATAAATACATAAGGTTTTCCACATAGAGGGAGAAGTGATAGTGGCCAAAATTTTCAGCCCTTTTTCCTAAAAAATTTCGCCCACACGAAATTAGTATTTTCGGGTATTATTTGGGTAACACAGTAGAAGACCGTGGAACGTTCGAGGATCACGATTGCGCAGGTGATGGAGATTCCATTGAAAAGTTATGGAATTGAAGGCTCACGTATTAAACGAGTTTTTCTCACGCTTCAAGAAGTAATCCGTGAAATCCCGTTTATACTAGTTGTCTAGATTACATGTGATTTTGATACTGGAATTGCTTCCGCTGCTCATATAATAATCCATCACGTATATTTAGCCTCCCCAGACATCACTCATGGGATCACACTGGATTTGTTGTTGTTGTTGTAAACTAGCAACTACCAATCCTAAACAATTTAAGATTACTAGTCTTAGAATGGTTTAAGTTCAACAATTAATTTACCTTGTCATCTTTTAACTGTCGTAGGATTTCGTTGAGACTTCTTGTTGTTGTTGACTGGCCTTCTATTGATGGTCCTGGGATGAACTCCACTTTTTTTACCTGGTAATTTTCTACCAACAAACCGGATCCAAAATTTTGTCCCCTTTTTTTAAGGTCGTAAAGTTGATCTCGCATCATTCGTGCTTGAGTGGAGACTTGCGAGCGAAGACTGCAATTTGGACAACATTTATATGCAACCATCTTAATGTCTTGTTGCATAGATTCCCAGTCAGTCTCCAGGTTTTGAACATATTCGACCCACTTGAGAACCTCTGGTTTTGGTATATTGCCTTCTCCCTCAGCTCCTTCGTCCTTCCCTTTGATTTCATCTCTAAACTTTGTTAGCTTCTCCATTTCCTCTCTTAAACTTTGAACATTTGATGTGAAACGGACGGTATTTTCAATCTTAGGATAAATGCATTTACACACCAACTTCCCCACCTCAACAACAAAACCACCTACAACATTAAAAACTATTTCAATTGAACAATTCGTGAGACTAAACTAAACTAACTGTTTCTTCTTTGCTCAAGGCTGAAATCCGATTGAGAACAAAAACAATAAGGATACAAGGCAAAATCAATTACTGGAGTGGCCATTTATTAATCTCAAGAATAAGATGACTTTTGACCAAGCAGACACTGGGTCCCTTTTCTTTTTCCCTCTCATGCCTTAATACGAAATTGCTAATTTCTTCTATGTTTTCTTTTTATTCTGTTTTTTCTTTCGCATTCTACTTTAAAATAATTAGAATTTCCACGGTTAAAACTTAATAGTTGAATTGTAAAGCTGACTGAGCTACTGATATATTTGAAATCACAATTACCAAGTTTCGAGCCAGAATCGTTGGGGCATCCAGAAAAAGAAAACGAAAGAGAATTTTTCATGAAACATCGTCTTTTAGGTCTAATTAGCCATTTATAGATACTCATTTTTATATTACGTGTTATAGATACTTTTTATGTTTTTATAAAATATATTTCATGTATTTAAGTTGTTGTATTCATTAATACAATAAAAAAAATAGGCGTAAAACATGAGATTACAGCTCGACAAATTACTGTATTCGACTGTATTCAACTGTATTCATGGCGTGAAACAGGGGATTACCCTGTTTTTAAACGGAAAGTGAATCAATTAACATATTAGACTCCTAATATAACTCAACAAACTCAATTATAACACACAAATTTTGTATTTCCAATTATAAAAAAGATTCTCAACCGAAAAATACCTCAAAAACATAGCAATCTTCAAAGAAATTATATAATACATCTGAATACATAAATTATATTAATTAAAAAACATATGAATACATTCATGGAATATAGAGACACAGTGAATACAATGAAATACATAGAATACACAGGATACATTGAAATATAATGAAAAAATTGACAATGAATACAATTAAATACATAGAAATACAGTGAGATACATTAAAATATATTAACGGATAATTCAAGTTGCTCAGCCCCGGATGGATGAGTAAAGTCACGTCAGATGGAGATGTATCTATTGATGGATGGATAAAGTCAGAATATGTTCAAACAAACGCTGGCAGTCATACTCTCACAATTTACAAACAATGGCGTCCATATCCATTGCTCTAGCATATAAATCTCTTTCCCTCAATCGTTCCTCAAGTTATCGTCCTCAATTCACAAACAATGGCAACTGCTCCAGCGCTCGTTACGGCTATAAATACTTTTTTGTTCCTATTAACAAAACATCCCCTTTTTCTTCGCTCTTTCGGAACCGGTACAGAAATAGGTGCTTTTTCTACGTTGTTTACCTTAGTTACTGGGGGGTTTCATTTCTCTATGGACAGATGACATAGGGATTATAAAACACGGCGGATCACTTGACTCAGGTTCTTCTTGTTGATGACTCAAGGTTTTCTTGGTTGGGTCATGAAAATGGGGTTGATTTGAAAATCAAGTAATATCCATAGAGACATACTTTCTTTTTGTAAAGGAGAATACATTGGGTCGTAGAGAGAGGGAGAATAGATTTGGGGTAGGGGATAGGAGAAATTTTAAGGGATATGAAAGAGAAAAATAATACAAAGCTTATTTTATAGCTTAATGCTAGGATGTGACCATAAATAGATATTTGGCTATAAAAAATCAAAAGGTAACTATAGAATATAATTTTTTAAAAGGGTATGTATTTAAAATAAATAAAGTATCAACCTTTGCTATAAAACCTTTGTTATAGGAGGTAACTAATCCTACAACCCCTCCAAAAATTGGGCCATTCAAGTATATCAAAGCCAGTTGAGAGAAAACTTTATGGTAAGCATTGGGTAGGGGCCACGCAAACACAGGCCCCTGCTGCCACAAATTATAACATAAGCTCAATCACTTGGATCGATCTTAGGCGTGCACCCCTCCAAAGTACAATGAAAGTCACCAACCTAGGCTCCAGGTAAATATGTTTCCTTGAAGCTCCTCCCTATGATTTTATACACCTTGTGCTTCCTCTTATATTTTCCAGAATAGAAAATTCAATTTGATAAATGAGTTACTTCTAATTGCAGTGACAAATCTTCATTTTCATTCAGAAAATTACCATTCAATTTGATGCATTGTGAAGACAAAGCTAGCTGCCTGACACAGAGAATTAAATTTCTATCCTTACAGGCGAAGTCCAGCAATAATCACTTCTAAGCCATCTATTTAAAATATATTTATAATATACAATGTATTTAAAGATTAGTCAAGTCACCCAAGTTTCAGGATTAAGTATCTTGAGTTTGGAAATTCAAGACTTAATGTCCTGAATTTTTGAGCTGAACATTTGTACACAATTTTCGAACTGTTTTAAGTTTAAACACGCTATGTCATAAAGTTTGAGCGAAATTGGCTAATCTTTAAATATTTTATAAATTGTGTATATATTTTAAACATGTCCATTTCAATTTCAACTGTTTGGGGCTCAATGTCCAAGCTTTCTTTTGTCTTTTTTTTTTTTTTTAGAGTTCTACTTGGTAATAACGCTTATTTACTTTGATAAAACCTTCACTTTGGAATATAAAGATTGAAACTAGATTTGTAGGGGAGAAATTTAAAAATAGCCAGATTTACCATTGGTTGTTGAAAAATAGCCAAGTTTCAAAAGTCATCGAAATTTAGTCACTTTTTATGTAAAGATAAATCTGAGCGAAAACGCTGTTCAAAATCCGAAAAATACGCCCGCAAATTTTACGGGAGTTCCAGCATAAATGCTGGAACCCCCGCAAATTTTACGGGAGTTCAAGCATAATTATGTTGGAACTCCCGCATATTTTACGGGAGTTCCAGCAAGTATAAATGTCCAGTATAATATACTTGAGTTTGGAGCACTGGTGCTCTAGTCTTCCGTATATTATACAAGAGTTAGCAAAGTATACCGGTTCAGCATAATATGCTGGAGTTCGTACACAAATGCACCAGAACTCCCGTATATTATACGAGACCGGTCTCTGTTGCAGCAACATAGTGGCTATTTTTCAATGACTTGGTAAACGCTAGCTATTTTTGATTGACCAGTGTGAAAACTGGCTATACCATGATATTTTGTCGATTTGTAGGGTACTCAATTTGAGGTCAATTTCAACTGTTTGGGGGCTCCATGTCCAAGCTTTCTTTTATCTTTTTTTTTTAGAGTTCTACTTGGTAATAAACACTTATTTACTATGATAAAACCTTCACTCTGGAATATAAAGATCTCCAAAAATAGGTGTATACCACTATTTACAATGCGCACACGGTATTCTTTAGTAAAAGACGAAAGAATAGTTCACTTTGGGCTCAAACTATAACTCTGCTTATTCTTTTTCTTCTTCAATGTCCTCAAGATTTACTTCACTTATGATAATATGGTTGAAACTTGAAAGTCTACATCTCAAATATAAGTGGCATTGCTATTCTGTGATCAAGTGTTGCATAGAATGTGTTGGTCTTGAACCTACGATGAAGGTTTTGTCTTTCTAATGTTTGAATTGTAGAAAACAGAGCAGCTGCAGGTTGTTTGAATTGCATTTTTTGTACTTACATTAAGATGGTTTTACAATGGCATTCAGTGTTTATTCACTGCCCAGAAGTCTTTGCTTCTGAATGGTATGAGAATGCTTTCTCAAAATTAAAGAAGAAGTCATTATTTAAATGGATCACTCAATTATCTGAAATTATCTAAGTAAAATCATATTTCTTTTGTTTGTAATAGAAAAGTCACTTAATTATTTCTATAGTATTTAGAAGGTCACTCAACTAAATTTCTCAAACTTTCGGTGGTCAAATAACTGTTTTACCCTCTAAATCATCAATCTTTATTTTTTAATATTTCTTTAATATTATAACGTTTTCTCTGTGTACTATATTGTGGACTTACTTGTTGAATAAATAAACCTTATTTCATAAAATAACAAAGAAAAAAAATAGTTTTCACGCATATATAATGTTTGATAAAATAATTGAGCAAAGTTTTCAAGCATATATAATGTTTATTAAATTCACCTTTATTTTTAATAATTATTTATTTATATTACATGCATGGAATATATCCTTTAAAAGCTCTCTTTCCTTCTGAATTATGTAAATAATTTTTTGAGTTTTTTTTGTTGTTATTATCAAAATTATTAGTACGAATCAATTATTCTAATTACTTCTTTCCGTGTGCTCCAATATTTTGTTCATTAATTTCATGTGCTTAAACTCTTATTTTATAACTCAAACCTATTTTTAATAAAATATTTATGTAATTTTAAAAATATTACTAATCGAATCAAGTTACAAGCACAACATTTATTTTATTTTTTAAATATTCTAAAGAGTATGATTGATCCACAAATGAGTTTTATAAAAAGAACAAATGTTTTGACCATATAAAATAATTCTATTTCATCATTGTGAGCACCTAATTTTTGACAATGTTTAATTTTTATGTAAATATTTTTAGGGGCTTTAACCTAAAATTTTTAGCTTTGTTACAAGATAAAAA
Organism: Nicotiana glauca; assembly: GCA_026770625.1. Lineage (NCBI taxonomy): Eukaryota > Viridiplantae > Streptophyta > Magnoliopsida > Solanales > Solanaceae > Nicotiana > Nicotiana glauca. Next base: position 10,295 of record MU726593.1, on the reverse strand, counting down.
TATAAATTTTAAAAGGTCAATTATTACTATTATTATTATTTTTTTAAAATTATTTTAAAATAATAATAATAATAAAATAAAAAATCCGAAAATATTAAATATTTTTTTTTATTTCGGCTGGTTTTAAATAATTGAAAAAAGAAATAAAGTTGGAATTAAAAAAATTAAAAGTTAAAAGTGGCTGAAAATTAAAAAAATCAAAAGTAAAAGAAAGTTGAATTTTTAAAAGAAAAGCAAAAGAAAGTGGCCTTTTCTTTTAAAAAAATAAAAGAAAGTGGAAAACTAAAAAAATAAAAGTAATTAAAGTTGTAATTTAAAAAATAAAAGCAAAGAAATGTGGGGATTTATTTTATAAAAAAAAAAAGCAAAATATAAGTGGGATTTCTTTTAATTAAAAAATTAAAAAAAAATAGAAAGAAAATCTGAAAATTTTCGAAATTTTTGGCTATAAATAGAAGAGATAATTTGAGGAAAAAAGGAGGGAAAAAAGAGAGAAAAGAGAGGAGAGAATTGAGAGAAACAATTTTTTTTCTACGCTACGACAATTTCCTATCATTCTTTCTTCCTCTTTATTTCGAAAATTTCCAGCAATTAAACACCCCAAAAAATCCAACAAAAATACTTCAAAGCATCCCTTTTTACACGCCAAAGAGTGTTGTTAACGGTCGAAGTCGAGGATTCCGTTGGAGCTTTGTTCACCGATTTTGATGGTCATATTCGCTTATGCTTGTTCGGTGTTCGTCTGAGTTATTGTACATATTCTTGGCAACTCATTTAATTGGAAATCTTGCATTAAAAGGTATTTATGCTTACTACTCTCTAGTAAATCGTTGAAACGTATGAGGATTAATAACGATATGTTTGCTTTGGAGGTGATGAAATATTGAAATTTAAAGATCCGGTTGTCAAATCATTTTATGGTCTTTAAGTTTGGAAATTCTATTTAATCTTTCATTCAAATGAACATCCAGATCTATTATTAGTATTTATTTATTTAGTTTTCTTTCTTGATGTAATTTATTGGAATAAACTGATTCAATTGTGGATTGTCTGTGTCGATAATCGTTGTTTGCCTTGAAACCCAATAAATGCTACCTTCCAAATATTAAAAGTGTCCCAAAATAGGATAAAAGGGACGTGACTAATCTGTTATGCTTTATAAACTTGAATTCAAGAAAGTGAATAATTCAATTCCCTTATCATGGAGCTAAGTCAATTGGTAGATTCACTATTATTAAATATTTGCCCATTCCATAGGTGAGTTGAGAATTACCTCAAATTTTAGGAAGATAATTAATTCAAGAACATCATAGTGTGCTTTAGTTAGGTAAAAATTTCTTCTAAAATAATTCGAGGCGTGCCATTTAGCAAATCTCCATGGCCCTCGCAAAGTTAAAAACGCGTAGTTGCTTTAGGCGCGTAGATTTAATAATTAACTTCCTTAAACTCGGGTGCGCATTTATGTGACCCAAATCTAAATCCTAACAATGTTGTATAAAATGTGTTGCGGACTGCGGGTTCATTTATGTAGCGCGGTTCAAAACATGTTTTATGTAATGTTGAATCTTTCTTAAAATTAAATAAAAGTGGTTATAAAGTTCAAATTGCACCGTAGGATAAAACATGTATTAAAATCAGATATTTAGCCATTTATAATAGTTTAAGCGGCCGTGCTAGAACCATGGGACTCGGGGGTGCCTAACACCTTCCCTTGGGTCAACAGAATTTCTTAGTCAGAATTTCTGGTTTGCTGACTTCACTTGGAAAGTCGCATATTTTCCTCGAATTGGGATTCAAGATAAACCGGTGGCTTGGGACACCAAAAATCAAAACCTATCCCAAGTGGTGACTCTGATGAATAAATAATCTCATTTTGAATAATGTCACTTAAATTGGAAAACTCCCTTTATTATACCCTCTTCCGGGAGTGTAGTAAAAAAGGAGGTGTGACAATAATGACATTATTAAAATCCACATTTCTAGACAAGGAATTACTCCATTTTATATCTGATTGAGCATCGGCGTAGGTTCACATATGTTCAGCTTCACGAGAAAATTTTGAGCACTATCATGGATCAATTTGGGCTAGTAAATTTTCATGGGTTACTTTGGGCTAGCCCAAATCGGCCCATCAACAAAATCACTCTAGCCCAACCCATTTATACTTGGACGGGTTATATGGGTTTGAGCTTGTTTTGCCAGTAAAAATTGCACGGGATGCCCTATTTGGTCGCCCCCATTTAACCTATACCCATTTATTTAAAAACTTTTAACTTCTACCCACTTTTTAAATAACTTCAGCCCCCTTCTACTCCTCAAAGTTATATCCGCCCTCAACCTCTTTCTGCTGGACAACCTGATAATAGGCTAAATTGTATAGTTTGGCCTACGCTCGGGCTCTAACTTAAGGATGCTTTATTATTGTAAGTGTACAAATAATACAAAAATTGGCTCTAATGATGACTTTGGTGTTTCACAGGAGTGCAATAATCAAATGAGGACTTATGATGGCGATCTGGGCAAAATTTAGAATTAATGGGCGAAAAAAGGAGCAAAGATTGTTTGGAAGTGGGAAACCCCACTAGCGCAGGCATTAGCGCGGCCTTAGCGCGCCCGCGCTAGTCCAGCAGTCCGAAACAGAATGAAACCCCACTAGCGCGGGCAGTAGCGCGGCCTTAACGCGCCCGCGCTAGTCCAGATGCGGGAACGATGTTTTATAAAGGGTAAATTCGGAAGTCCAAGCAAATCCACACAAAATATAAAAGGTTTAACAAGTCCAATAGAGAAGAAAGTTTGAGTTTTTGAGAAGAAGCAAGAGAGGCAAGGAGGCAACTTGGAAAACAATTTTTATCTCCCTACTTTGTTCTTCTATCAATGACTATGAATTCTTTGATAGTTTTTATCATTGTTATGAGTAGCTAAATATTTTAATCTAAGGTTTTGGTGAAACCCGTTGGGGATGACTTGGTTGTTATATTAATATAGTTTTGAATTGGTTCTTAATCTCTATTTGTTCAACTACGTTTTGATTGTGGTTAATTGAAAGGATCCTCAATTATCCGTTCCTATTTATTATGTATCTGCTTGAGAGAGTGTGCATATTTAGGTAGTTGTTTGAACAACATCACTCCCAGAGTATAGACGAGAGTCATAACCGAGGGTTTAGAGGTTGGATTAGAGATAACGATACCTCGGGTGCAATCTAAGTGAACTGTAATGTGAATCTAGCTAGCGTAGCTTGAGAGAGTGCGTCTACTAAATTATCATAATTGCTTGAGAGAGATTTATGATAGCTGTAGAGTTCAAGATTGATAGAGACAACTAAGTCATAGTTATAAGACATATACAACCAAGGAAATCAACAACGGGGGAAACCATTATCTTAGACCTTATTCCAATTGTTTACACATCAAGCATAATTAATTTTCAGCTGTTAATTATTTTCAGTTTTAGTTGTTAGAAATACCATCACTTGTTAATCACAAAGTTTAGGGAAATTCAGTCTGTGAATTTAGTAAGTCCGACAAATTTAATTGATAGGTTAATTCCCTGTGGTTCGACTCTAGGCAGAATTACTCAGATTATATTTTCAACGTCCGTGTGTCTTTTTATAAGGCATAGTTTGGTGTTATCAAATTTTGGCATCGTTGCCGGGGAATTAACGGTGTTATCAATTATAATTGAAAGAAGTACAAAAATTCTTAGTGTAGTCAGTTTTCTCTATACCCAATCTTTTCATTGAAATTCTAGCGTTTGAACTCTTGTGGAATTCAGGTGTATGCCTAGAAGTTCTTCGAGGACTGGAGAACTGCTAGAAGGACTCTCAGACCCCGAGAAAACATTCAAGACATTGAATCGTGCCAACAAGAGAATCCAACAATCACAACAATCACATCAGCTCGAATTTGACATGGGTGACGCACAAAACATCATTGGAAATGTTCGGGATCCGCCAGCAAACCCCAACGTTAGAGTAGTGGCACCTCTTATGTCCGAAGCTGCACTTTATAACTGGGCACAACCCACAGCTGATAACCTAGCCACTGTCTGTGACGACCCTAAGGATCATCACCTATTTTCCTTATCTGTTTTGTGTTTCCGAGGTCTTGAAAGCCTTTTTTTCTATTGCCTCGATTTGCGTGCGTAGTCTGGGCGCGTAGCCGGAAATTTTTTATGTTGAAATATGTGAATTCTGTGAAAAATTTGAAGAATTTTGATATTAATATGATTATAGTTGACTTTGGTCAACATTTTTGGTAAACGGACCCGGACCCGAGATTGGACGGTCCCGGAAGGTCCGTAGAAAAATATGGGACTCGGGCATGTGCCCGGAGTCGAAATCCGAGGTCTAGAACCTGAGTAAAAGAATTTTTCTGTTAAATTATTTTTTTGAAATTATTAAGGAAAATAAAAATAAAAATTGATTAAAAAACTATGGTATCGGACTCGTATTTTAGTTCTGACGCTCGGTACAGGTCTTATATATTGTTTAAGCGCTTCCTGTAAAGTTTGGTCGAAATTGGACGTCGTTTGACGTGTTTCGGACCTAAATGTCTAAAGTTGGAAGTTTATGAATTTTGAAAGGAGAATCATGAGTTTTGAGGCTTGATTCTATGTAAATGATGTTATTTTGGCGATTTGATTACGCGATCAAGTTCGTATGATGTTTTTGAGTCAGTGTGCATATTTAGCTTGGAGCCCCGAGGGCTCGGGAGTGTTTCAGAGGTAGTTCGGGGTGTTTTTACACTTGGAATGGT
>MU726590.1:23318-44055 GCA_026770625.1 Nicotiana glauca | reverse complement strand
CCAAGATTTCTTTTCATTATTAACAAGATGATCTCGAGACAGAGTGAGGCATGTAACGACTTAAATGAGTCCAGGCAGCAATATAAGCATGCGCAAATCATACCGAGGCGACGGCCCGATCCAACAAGAAATAAATGTGCACTTGCCGAGGGTAGACGGTGCGCCTATAGATGCATCTATTAATCTGCTGAGGCGTTCGGCCCGTTCCAAAATAAATACACACAGACAGACAATCAGTCAAGAAGTCAACAGGGAGCAATCATCCAAGAAAGGCCAATCCTCTTTAATAATTTGAGAAAACGAAGCTCAAATCTATTTAGAAATCCATTTATTAATTTAAATGTGATCTATTACCCCGCTCGCGAATCATCCATGCGACGCGGTCGTCATAAAATAAATAATCACCCTGCTCGCGTATCATCCATGTGACGCAGGTACACATAAGCTACATGCTCAGATAGTCAATTAGAATTTTATCGGGGAATAATTATCCAAATAAACCAATTCTCTGCTTAACGATTTAGGAAATTATGTTTAATCTCTTTTTAAATTCATTTACTAATCAAGGGTGATTTAAACNACATAATCATTCACTTCACCTATGGGGTAAATTCCCCCTCACAAGATTAGAAAGGAGACTCACCTCGCTCCGAAGATCCATAATCGGCATTTTACATTCTTTCGAAGGCTCGAACCGACGCCCAAAGCTCCAAAACCAGCCAATGGAGATATAAACCCATTAATATATGCTAAGGTACTCATTACAATCCAATTTATAACAATTCCTAACCCCGATCAAAAAGTTGACCAAAACACCCTCGGGCCCACATGCCTGGAATCCAAAAAATTTCGAAGATAAAATTTACCCATGACCTTAGGAACTCAAATATATAATTTTCTCTTAATTCCATAACCAAAATCTTAGCTAAATTCCAAGAACACAATATTTCTAGGTCTTCCTCCAACCCTCAATTTTCTACCCATTTTCATACTGAAATCTATACATAATTAATGTATTTAACTCATAATAGGTAGAAATAACTTACCTTAACATTGTTGATGAAGAACCTCTCTTGAATCCTCCTAAAATCTCCAAAGCCATGAGAAATGAGAGAGAAATGGCCAAAATCCGACTTTTTAAACAATGTTTCTACCCCAGCTATTCCGCTTCTGTGGAAATTTTACCGCTTAAGCGGTTCAGCTTTTGTGGTCGAAAGCCGCTTCTGTGGTCCTAGGCTCAGCCCCCTTTTTCCGCTTCCGCGATCCCCTCTTCCGTAGATGTGGTCCCGCTTCTGTGGAACCTTGACCGCATCTACGGTCCAAAATCCTTTGAACAAAACCGCTTATGCGGCTCTCTCAACCGCTTATGCGGTTCCATTTCCGCATAAGCGAAAACACCAGCAACCAGATACTTCAGCCTTCTTAAAATTCCATTTTTGATCCGTTAACCACCCGAAATCCACCCGAGGCTCCTGGGACCCAACCAATCATACCAACCAATCCCATAACACATTATGGACTTGCTCGAAGCCTCAAATCATGTCAAACAATGCTAAAACCATAAATTACACCCCGATTCGAGCTTTATGAACTTTGAACTTTCCAGCTTCTATTTCTGATGCTTAAGCCTATCAAATCGTGTCCGATTGACCTCAAATTTTGCACACAAGTCATATTTGACAATACGGACCTACTCCAACTTCCAGAATCGGATTTCGACCCCGATATCAAAAAGTCAACCTCCGGTCAAACTTTCCAAAACCTTCAAATTTCTATCTTTAGCCAAATGGCTTCAAAATGACCTACGAACCTCCGAATTCACTTCCGATCGCGCTGCCAACTCCTGAATCACCATACGGAGCTATTCCCAGACTCGAAATCCCAAACGGACATTGATAACGCTGAAATGCACTTCAAGCCAAACTTAAGAAATTTCTTCCAAAATGCTAACTTCCACAATAGGCGCCAAAACGCTCCCGGGTCATCCAAAACCCGATCCGGGCATACGCCCAAGTGAGATATCATCATACGAACCTGCTGGAACCTTCATATCCCGATTTTGAGGCCGTTTACTCAAATATCCAATCCTAGTTTATTCTTTCAACTTTAAGCTGCTCAAATGAGAATTTCCATTTAAATTTAACTCCTATCTTCCCGAATTTAAATTCTAACCATGCGAACCTGAAATGAAGCTGCTCATGGCCTCAGACTGCTGAACGATGCGCTAGGGCTCAAAATGACCGGTTGGGTCATTACAAAATTGTAGCTAAACATGAGTATTATTTCCATGAGACTAAGCTCTATAAATAGCCACAAAATTTGAGTTTGCATAGCAAATAAATTAAATTTTTTGCTACAACACAACATTTCGTGGCTACAATATGAAGATAACTAAAAATTTGTTCATCGTGGCAAAAGAATAAAATCACTTGCTATAAGTATACTTTTTGTAGCAAAAATCTTTTACCATCATTGCTATAACATAAAAAATTTCTGTGGCAATAAGTATTAGTCCTTAGCCACGGATCATATAAAGTCTGTAGCTAACTTTTAGCTACGCTAAATTTTGCTACGAATGCTACGAAAATTTTCATATGAATGCCGCTCTCTGAAGGATAAGATCCAAGCTTTGATTGACAACAAGATCATCATGGCAAAAAATCCTGCTTCGAATGTCCGCAACAACCCTCTACCAGACCACAAGGGTAGAGATGTTCACATGATTGAGATAGAAGATGATTGGGACCCCAAAGGATCGATCGTATTAATCGTTGAAGGTAACGAGCCAAAGAAACCAACAGTCATCCGATTGTTGTCCAGATGCAGCCTTCTGAAGACACTGAACTGAACATGTCCATACCACTCGAGTGCGAAACACCTTCTTCTGCAAAAATGCCAAGACCGATTGAAGTCAAGTTTGGGTCCCCAAAGGCACCTATGCCATTTGAAGTTGTTGTGTTACCTCCCAAAGCAAGGGTACCCATCCCAGTGGAAATGCTAGCCATAGCGACATTCCATACGAAGACCATCCTGTGGGATTACACAGCCGAGGCAAGGAGAAAAGGAAAAGCCAAAATCGGAGAAGCAGTTGCAGCACAAGGTATGACAAGAACCGGCAGGGTTTATACTCCGGAACATTTAGCTGAATCAAGTAAGCAGGCCTCTGGACAGCCTATTGAAACTGGGCCCGATTATCTCTGGAGGAAGATACAAAAAAAAGAGTACTCAGTCATTGATCAACTGAATAAAACACTGGCACAGATCTCCATCCTAGCTCTGCTGCAAAGCTATGATGCACATAAGAATGCCTTGTTGAAGATACTGAGTGAGGCATATGTACCCAGCAACATAACTGGAGGAGAAATGGCGAACATGGTAGGGCAAGTATTGGAGAGTCACAAAATCACTTTCCACAAAGATGAGCTACCGTTGGAAGGGATAAGCCACAACAAAGCATTGCACATCACCGTACAATGTTAAAGCTTTCGACGGTTCCCGAAGGTCTACTATTGGGGAAATCAGTTTATGTCTACAAATGGGACCGACTTGGTTCGACGTTGACTTTCAAGTAATAGACGTCCCAGCATCTTACAACTTGTTTCTCGGACGATCTTGGATTCATGTCGCTGGGGCTGTAGCATCCACACTGCATCAGGCAGTGAATTTTGAATGGAATCACCAAGAGGTTATCATTCACGGTGACGGTAGAAATCCCATATACAGTCGCCAAACCATCCCGGCGATCGGAGGAAAAAGGAAGATAGGTGGAGAAACTTACCATCACATTGAGCGAGTCAACACCGTGGACAAGGATAAATGGTGGGATAACAAGATTGAAAGTATACTGAATTGGAGCGGATATGAACCTAGCAAGGGACTCGGCAAGAACCTCCAGGGAATCACCAAACCTATAAGCTGAAGAAACATGGTAACACTTTTGGTTTGGGATATGAATACACTTGGGAGGAGTTCAACTACTGGTCGCCACCATGGCACAGTCCCTACTATCCACTGGAGTATCCGATACCTCGCCTGGAGCAGACTTTCCAGCCAGCCGATGTCATATATGGGTCAGAAGAAGAGGAAGAACTAGTGGCAATGAGGAATTTGTTTTTGGAAGATGACAATATGGACTGTTGTGTCATTTTCGAGGAGGGAGGGGAAGAAGGCTCTTCTATACAAGCCGTGAGCCGAGGAGCACGCCTCAACAATTGGTCCATCAGAACCACCAAGTCCTGGAAAGCTTCGGGGTAGCAAGGCTGAACAAAGCACCATGCATCATCTTTATTTTTGCTAGTTGATTTTCTTTCTACGTTTTAATTTCGAAATAAGAGCTCCAATGTTCAAAACAATTATGAAATTTATCAAAGCATTTTAGTTTCTTATAAATCTTACTCTTATTACCTTTTATCATTTACTTTATTTACACAGCATTACTATTACTTACCTTGATAAACCGACGATTGTGACTTGCAACGAGACAACGCAACAAACGGATATAGACATAGAAGAGGATGATATACTAGAAGAGGTTGTTAAAGAGGTTGAGGATTTTAAGAATAGACCTAAGTCCAACTTGGACAAGACTGAGGTTGTTAACTTGGGAGATACAGAAAATTTTAAAGAAATGTGCATCAGTGTTCATCTGTCACCATCAGAAAAGAAAGAGTACACAAATTTCCTAAGGGAATATGAGGACATATTCGTCTGGTCGTATGATGACATGACTGGTCTCAGTACATCTATTGTAGCTCATAAATTGCTAACCGATCCGACATGTCCTCTAGTAAAGTAGAAGCTCAGGAAGTTCAAACCTGACATGAGTTTGAAAATCAAGGAAGAAGTCACCAAGCAAGTCAAAGCCAAGGTTCTCAGGGTAGTAGAGAATCCAACGTGGTTAGCCAATATTGTACCAGTACCTAAAAAGGACGGGAAGGTTAGATTCTGCGTCGACTACCGGGATCTCAACCGGGCCAGTATAAAAGATGACTTCCCCTTGCCAAACATACACATTCTAATTGACAATTGCGCCAAGCATGAACTGCAGTCCTTCGTTGATTTTTTTGCTGGGTATCATCAGATACGGATGGATGAGGAAGACGCGGAGAAAATAACTTTCATTACGCCGTGGGGGATGTATTGTTATAAGATGATGCCATTTGGGTTAAAGAATGTTGGGGCCACCTACATGAGGGCCATGACTACTATTTTCCATGACATGATATACAAAGAGATCGAGGTATATGTAGATGACGTTATCATCAAATCCAAGAGAGTCACTGACCACATGGAAGATCTGAGGAAATTCTTCAACAAACTAAGAAGGTACAATCTGAAGCTGAACCTCGCCAAGTGTGTATTCGGGGTTCCCACCGGAAAACTACTTGGGTTCATTGTGAGCCGCCGAGGAATAGAACTGGATCCATCAAAGGTTAAGTCCATTCAATAATTGCCACCGCCAAAGAACAAGAAGGACGTGATGAGTTTCCTGGGGAGACTCAACTATATCAGCCGGTTCATAGCTCAATCCACTGTCATTTGTGATCCAATCTTTAAGATGTTGAAGAAAGACGCCACTACCAAATGGACCGATGACTATTAGAAAGCCTTCGACAGAATCAAGGAATACCTGTCAACACCGCCAGTTTTGGTTCCGCCCAAACCAGGTAGACCTCTATTGCTCTACCTTACAATATTGGATGGAGCATGCGGCTGTGTTCTGGGACAACATGACGAAACAGGAAGAAAGGAACATGCCATATACTATCTCAGCAAGAAGTTCACCTCGTACGAGGCCCGGTATTCTCTATTAGAGCGCACCTGTTGTGCTCTAACTTGGGTAGCTCAGAAGTTGAGGCATTATTTCTATGCCTATACTACTTATCTCATATCAAGAATGGATCTGCTGAAGTACATATTTCAAAAGCCCATGCCCACTGGCAAGCTAACCAAGTGGCAAATCCTGCTGAGTAAATTCGACATCATCTACGTGACTCAGAAAGCAATCAAGGGACAAGCACTAGCAGATCACCTTGCTGAAAACCTTGTGGATGGAGAATATGAGCCTCTGAAGACGTATTTTCCTTATGAGGAGGTATCCTTCATAGGAGAAGATATCACAAAATCCTATGACGGTTGAAGAATGTTCTTTGATGGAGCAGTAAACTTCAAAGGAGTTGGCATAGGAGCAGTCCTAGTATCAAAAATCGGTCAGCATATCCGGTGTTCGCGAAGCTTAGATTCCCATGCACCAACAACATGGCCGAATACGAAGCCTGCATCTTAGGGCTCAAGTTGGCTATTGACATGAACGTTCAGGAGTTGCTAGTGATTGGGGATTTAGAACTGCTTATACATCAGGTCTGAGAAGAATGGGCTACCAAGAATTCCAAGATACTCCCTTATCTACATCATGTATAGGAGTTGAGGAAGAGATTCACTAAGACAGAGTTTCAGCATGTCCCTAGAGTCCAGAATGAGTTCACTGGTGCATTGGCTACCCTATCGTCCATGATACAGAACTCGGACACAAATTTCATTGATCCTATTCCTGTGAAAATCCATAATCAGCCAGCTTATTGTGCTCATGTTGAAGAAGAAGCAGACGGGATACCTTGGTTTCATGATATCAAGGATTATTTAGCCACAGGGGAATATCCAGAACTTACAAACGCTACTTAGAAACGCACACTTCGAAGGTTATCCAACAATTTCTTTCACAGTGGAGGAATCTTGTACAGGAGGACTCCCGATTTAGGATTGCTAAGGTGTGTCAATGCAAAGGAAGCATCTAAACTACTAGAGGAAATCCATGTTGGGACCTGCAGCCCACATATGAACGGTTTTGTCTTAGCCAAGAAAATACTCCGAGCTAGTTATTTTTGGATGACTATGGAGACGGACTACATCCGGTACATCTGAAAGTGCCATCGCTGTCAAATACATGCATATATGATAAATGTGCCTCCTAATGAGCTTAATGCAACAAGTTCTCTGTGGCCGTTTGCCATTTGGGGAATGGATGTTATCAGACCTATCGAGTCTGCCGCATCAAACGAACACAGGGTCATTCTAGTGGAAATTGATTATTTCACCAAATGGGTTGAAGTAGCATCATACAAGGCAGTGACCAAGAAAGTCGTGGCAGACTTTGTCCACGACCGTATCATTTGTCGGTTCGGCATCCCAGAGTCAATCATTACTGATAATGGTTCGAATCTTAACAATGACATGATGAAAGCAATGTGTGAAACATTCAAAATCAAACACAAGAATTTTGCAGCCTACAGACCTCAGATAAATGGAGCTCTAGAAGTAGCCAACAAGAATATCAAGAAGAAGATGATAGAAAAACATAAGCAGTGGCACGAGAAGCTATCATTTGCTTTATTAGGGTACCGCACCACAATTCGCACATCAACTGGGGCAACTCCATACATGTTGGTTTATGGTACAGAGGCAGTCATTCCCGCCGAAGTAGAGATTCCCTCCCTGAGGATTATACAGGAAGCGGAACTTGAAGACGCAGAATGGGTAAAGAGTCATTACGAGCAGTTAGCTCTTATAGACAAAAAAAGAATGAACACAGTTTGTCATGGTCAACTTTATTAGAACAGAATGACCAAAGCCTTCAACAAAAGGGTCAAGCTAAGACAATTTACACCAGGGCAGCTAGTGTTAAAGAAAATCTTCCCACATCAGGATAAAGCCAAAGGGAAATTCTCTCCCAACTGGCAGGGTCCATATATGGTTCATCGGGTTCTAACAGGAGGAGCCCTCATACTTGCAGAAATGGACGGAGAAGTTTGGCCGAATTCGATCAATTCAGATGCAGTCAAGCGATACTATATGTAGCCATTTATGATTTCTTTATGATGTATTTGAACTATTTCTGACCTGATTCCTATTTAATAGGGGATACGTAGGCAGCCTTATGGGTTCGGTCAGAATTTAATAAAATTTTCATTTCCCCCGCTATTGGAAACTGGGGCAGAATTTTGAGGAGGACCCTCAAAATTCCGAAGTTGATCTTTAGCCATTCACCAACACGCAGCCGCCAGAAGCACCAACCCAGTACATTGGGCAGAATTTTGAGGAGGACCCTCATAATTCCGGAGCGAGAGAGGTTGCAATGTCTTGAACCACGTCGCAGTCATCGGTTCATCTAAAAGAAAACTCTTTTTTATGTATTTACGTTACACTTTTACTTAATCATGCATGACTACTATCAAAATTGCTTTGTTAGAAATGCTACCTCAATAAAAACAAGAGCCGAGCAGGACAAGCGAGGTCCATAGGAAGACGGACTAACCTTTCCCCTTTACAAAACTCATGATTTTTCTTTAGATGCAGGTACACAAAATATAAAATCATCAGATACGATTACATACTCATACTTTTTCAGGAATACAACTCTTAGAATCATCGCCTATTTACAATTGCTATCCGTACGAGACATCCCCAGCAATCAGCTATCAGCTATCATCTATCAGCTAAGAGATTTCATTATTATTCGCCTTTATTTTTTGCATTGCATAAGGCTATAATTCTGCCTTTCGAGGTTAAGCTCTACATCCATTTGCATTTCTTGCATTGCATAAGGCTACTATTTTGCCTTTCGAGACTAAGCTCTATCTCCATCTGCATTCCTGCATTGCATAAGGCTACTACTCTTCCTTCTGAGTTTAAGCTCTACCTCCATTTGCATTTCTTGCATTGCATAAGGCTACTATTCTACCTTCCAGACTAAGCTTTGTCTCCATAATTGCATAAGGCTACTATTATGCCTTCCGGGGTTAAGCTCTACCTCCATCTGCATTTTTTGCATTGCATAAGGCTACTATTTTGCCTTCCGAGACTAAGCTTTGTCACCATAATTACATAAGGCTACTATTCTACCTTTCGAGGTTAAGCTATACCTCCATTTGCATTTTTTGCATTGCATAATGCTACTATTCTGCCTTCCGAGGTTAAGCTCTACCTCCATAATTGCATAGGCTGAAATATCACCACTTCATCTTGCATAGGCTGAAATATCGCCACTTCATCTTGCATCGGCTGAAAGATAGCATCAGCTGAAATATCACCATTTTTGTTTAAGTCTTGCATCGGCTGAAATATCGCCATTTATTTAAATCTTTACATCGGTTGAAATATCGCCACTTCATTTAAATCACGCATCGGCTAAAATATCACCATTTCGTATTTTAAGTCTTGCTTCGGCTGAAATATCGCCATTTTATTTAAATCTTTACATCGGCTGAAATATCGCCATTTTATTTAAGTCTTACATCGACTGAAAAATCGCCACTTATATTTTACACTTAGCTTTGGCTGAAATATCGCCATTTTTTATTTAAGTCTTGTATCGCTGAAAGATTGCCAAACCCCGCATTTCATGGGCTGAAAGATCGCCAAAATTGTCCAAAGGCATCATCGTTCAGAGGCACCATTTTCATATCCTGAGAATATCATGCCATGGCCCGAGGACCCCACTTTTATCTTTACATAGCAGTATTCAAAGGCATCATGGTTCGGATGCATCATTCTCATAGCCCGAGAGCATCATTTCATAGCCTGCGAATCCTTTATTAAATGTTTCATGGCCTAGGTCACCATGGTCTGAGGACGTCATCCTAACCGTCCAAAGACAACATTCATGGTCCAACGGGAACTTGCATCATATTTGAAATTTATGCACAACATATGCGCTCATGTTGTTATTTGCAGGTAAACTGGCTAGAACCGGCCGTGTCAGCAGGAGTGATCCCGCTCCAGTTTTTGCAGCTATGTTAAACTCGTAGCAATGCTACCCCAATCTAAATATCTCATCCGTTCTTGGAAAAATCTCCATCGGCATGTTCCGTTGGCGGATCCTGAACTAATACAGACTGATTCCTGTAAAATCAAGGATATGTAGGCGGCTCACGAACCAGAGCTCGGTCAAAATTCTTCAATCGTTTCATTCGGTCAAAATTGGCCATCATATCTTTACCCGACAACTCTTTCATCCTTCCTAGGTAAAGAGGGGCAGCTGTTGATACCCAATTTTTCCCTATATAACTTTCATATACAAAATACTCTCAAAATAACATATGTACGCATATATAAGCATAGCTAAGTGTTTTGGCATTTTTCCTAATTTTTAAAGATTTTAAAATCAATTTATTATCCATTTTTAGCAGTACAAAAATCAATGATTATTTCCAAAATTATCATTTTGGTAAATAATTTATTTTATTCCTACAATTATATCAAAATATATCTAAGGTAATTTTTATACATTTTTTTACAATTTATTTAGTATTTTAAAAGATAAATTGCATGTAATTGCAACTTTAGCCTATTTTAAGAATCATGGCATTTTACAATTATGAAATTGGTCCCAATATTTTTAAATTTAATATTTATACATTATAAATTGGTTCAACACTTTTAATTTGAATTTAAAATTATTTTACTATTTTTATAAAATAACAACAACAACAACAACAATAACAACCCAGTATAATCTCACTTAGTGGGGTCTGGGGAGGGTAGTGTGTACGCAGACCTTACCCCTACCCTGGGGTAGAGAGGGTATTTCCAAATAGACCCCCGGCACCCTTCCCTCCAAGAACTTCCCACCTTGCTCTTGGGTGGACTCGAACTCACAATCTCTCAATTTGAAGTGGGGGTTATGTAAAATAAAAAGGGTAAAACTGGCAATTTAAAAACTGGCCTCATTTCGTTTCAATTGCAGCCCATTTGGTATTTCAATCATAGCCAAAATTAACCCCCTTAATTGACCCAATTTGAATCCCAATCGGGCCAGCCCAATTCCATACCCTTGACCCATTTAAGTACCCGACCCAAGCCTCCCTTAATCCAGACCGTTGATCAATCTGATCAACGGTCAAGATCTCCCCTTTCCATTTTTAATTCCCCAAACCTACCCTAATCCCTCATTTCCCATCTCTCAGCCGCCTCTGAAATCCCTCTCCTCTCAAACTCTCTCGAACTCTCTCGAAACCTCAGCCTCTCTCACCATCTCCTACCTCAAGCTCACTGGAAATCATGGCTCCTTCGGCCATGGTAACCTTATACTCATGCCCTATTACTTTTGTATGCTCGATATTTGAAGAATCAAGGCTAGACCTTGAAGGTCTTCATCCAGACCTGTGCCAGTTTGAGTTTTCACGGCCATTGCTGGCCTTGCTCCGGCGTATCCTGGTCGAGAAGCCTGATTCCGGACCTCTTCAACTCAAGATCTGATTTTTCTTCCAAGCCTTTCTCATTTCTAGGGTTTCTCCGAAACCCTAAGCTGTTTGAGGTTTTCTCTAGTTATTTTCTTAGATCTATGGTACGATTGTGTTCTACTGGACTTCTAAATTATTTTCCCCAAACTTTTCTTTCAAAATCGTTTGTTTTCGATTTAGAGTTTCTGAAAGGTCTTCAAAAAATATCTTTCTGATTATTTTCTTTATGTATGTTTGTCTGTATTATGTTTGTGTTTTTTCTTTTCTACCACGCATGTGTTGTTCTTTTACTTTTCTCTCTACTATACTTTGTAATATACTGTACCTGTAAACTAGGCTCGCATGTCAATCTTTGTTATGATCTTCTATATGTTCTTAGCTATATTCAACTGTATGTGTTCTTACTGAGTTCTTAAGTTTTTTTGCCTTTGTTGAATATCTATTTGAGTTCTAACCATGCTCCCTTTACTGTTTTTGGAGTTTATATCACTTTTTCTTTATTCTGAACTTGCTTAAATTTCGAGCTTTTCTCGAACATTTTCTTTATGCTTTCAAACATGCTGTCATGTCTGTTGGTTTCTCACGAGTCTCTAAAAGAGACCTCTGAGTCTGTTTCAATGACTTGCCTTCTCATCTCTGTATTTGATTCAAATTGAAACCCTATAATTTGGGGGTTTCTTTGGTAACTTTGATTTTGTGTTTGGACTAGGATTTTACTTTGAAACCCCAAACTCTCAGACTCATTCTAAGTCTATAAATTGGACTCAAATTTTTTTTTTATGACTGTTTCCATGTTAATCTTTTCTAACCAGCATGACAACTCCCTCTTGTTGATATTTGTGTGCTTTATATATGAGAAGTTCTTCTTTCAAAAGGTTTTGCTAACTATTGATTGATTCTGAATTTCCTTTTAATAAGGTCTGATGATTGCTACTGATTTTCTCTAATTGAACCCTCTTTACTCTTTTTCCTGACTTGGTTCATTCGAACAAAGCCTGCAATTTTTTTTTTGATCGATTCCCTTTTCTTATTCCTCGTAAACCGTGTACCACTGAAATTTGCCTTAAATAACTCCTATGTATTTACCCTTCTTGTGTTACTTTGGAAAAGATTTGAATCAAATTTCTTTCCTTAATTGTCCTATACCCGTTTGAAATCAGAATCCCTTAACTGAAGGGAGATTCTTTGTGATTGATGGAAAACTATTTTCTTACTTGTTTTCTGCACTATAAAAGGGGCACTACTCTTCTGCACTTAGACACGCTAGAACCTTGAACCCTCAGTTCAATGCTTACACATTCTCAACTACAATACTCTCTCTTCTGAAATCTTTGTACTGCTTTCTTGCAACTTGGCTATTCAAGACTACTATTTTTATTTGTTTGTTTCCCTGAAACTGGTATGTCTCAATTTTGATTTCAGCTTCTTCCCTATGTGTTTACTTTACAGTTGCTAAACTCTTGTCTACTTTGCTGTTCATGTTCAGTAGTTAAAATTATATGTGTTCTTTCCTTGTATCTTGCTTCTATTATGAATCCCCATACCTCATTCCCCTATGTGTGATGAGTTAAAGTTCATGGCCTGGCAGCATCCAAATTGCTTCCCAGGTCTAAACTTGACCTTCAATAGGTCCTAACTCCCAATTTAAAGCTGACAGGCTAGTCAGGGGTGTGCCAGCATCCCAATTGCTGGGCATGACCACCAGCCTGGCATGGCCTTCCCTAATCCCCCCTCTATTGCACTTACACTTACTCCTAGACTCTAAGTTCTGCCCCCCTCCTATGAGCCTTGCCTTGGGACCTTGAGTTCCCTATGAACTTGGACATTTGAGGGCTGGCCTTTCCACACTGCACTATAATTCTGTAATGATATTTGGGGTGTAAGAACTGCCTGGAGTTCATGAAGCTCCTTGGAACTTTGACACATCCCAAATAAGAGAAAGGCTTTGGAAATCTAATCTTTGGAAGTTAGTTTATTTCATGTATCAGACTAGGAGTCTGAATTAGGCTCTCCTTGGTTGCAATTTTAATTTCTGATGTAATTTACTTTTTTCTGGATTCATTCAAGTTGTAATAATTTGTAATAACTATGGGGTGTATAGTAAAAATGGGAGAGGGTCTCTCATGTTATGCATATGGGGTAGATATCATGCTTTAGGTTTTATTTCTGCAATCACAACATCTTCATTTATGTATCTGCATATAGATATCCTGCCTATAAGTCATCTCATTATGCATTTAGAAATCCTGCCTATAAGTTTATTCATTATGCATTTAGAAATCCTGCCTATAAGTTTATTCATATCTGCATATAAAAATCCTGCCTATAAGTTTATTCCTTACTGCATATATAAATCCTGCCTATAAGTTTATTCACATCTGCATATAGAAATCATGCCTATAAGTTATTCATTTATATTAGAAATCATGTCTATAAGTTTCTACACTTTTGCATATACACATTAGGCAAACAGTCTATAGGTTAACATAATCAGTTGCATCCTAGACACCATGCTTATAGGATTCATGCACTTACGTATCTGTTTTAAATCAATAACGCTTAGAAGCCATGCCTATAGGGGTAATCGTTTGAATCTGATTCGTCTACAAGTCTAAAATCAGTAGTAAATATCATTTAATATCTATAGAATTTGTTTGTTTCTAAAATCAGTAATCCTTCTTTAAAATCAGTATGCCTTCTACAATGTTAGATATCATGGTTACATGCCTCATCTAGGCAAACCTGTAGGTAATTAATCATTATACCGGTCTTAATAATTACAACCAGCAGGCAGGTCTAATTCGGACTTCTTATCTGAAAGTATGTGATATATCAGCCACCCTTCCTATGTTAAGTTTAATTAAAGACCTAACCAGTATTTGTAAGCCATGCTAAATAATTTGTTGCTTTGAATGAGGAGGCCTACTTAGCCTTAACTGCTATGTGCTTCCCCATAATCTGCCTTATGTGTTTTTGTTTGTCGCTCTAGAATTTTATCCTTTTAAACCATACAAAACCCACATCTCCCTTCCCTTTAGAACTAGTAGTCCCAAATGCCTCCGGGACTGATAGGATCGAGGCGGGTACTAGCATACAATAAGTAACGAAACAATTCCGCGTTTAATACCTTAACGGGGTGGGAAAGGGTAGATATGGATATGATAACCGGTGTGCTAATACCACGTGTAGCCCCTCTTTTGAGGAGTGATTATCGGGTATTGCATTGATGTGATCTATATTATTTGTAAATCTAGGACCCCCTTCCCTTATTTGTTTATTTTATCACTTTTCAGAATTTTCAAGCTGTTTTCTTCAAAATTCGAGCCCCCTTTCTGTTTTCTTCAAACTTTAACTTATTTGCAAACTTTAATATGACAATCCCTCATATTTGAAGCCCTTATTTGCTTATTTTTTTACTTGTACTTGAAGTCACAATTATAACATGGCCGGGAACCACACTAGTGGATCTTTTGAGGGGTGCCTAACACCTTCCCCTCGAGATAATTTCTAGCCCTTACCCAAACTCTGGTTCTTCAACTCAAACCCTTCTTAGTGTCCTAATTCACTTTAATCATTAGGTGGCGGCTCTTTAAATTCCAAAACCCAATTCCCAAAAGGGAAAAGAGTTGTCCGCCCCAATGTCGTAAACCCGATTTCGCTTTAGAAAAAAAAAGGGGCATCGACTGTATGGTGACTCTGCTGAGGATATTCTATAGGCTTTTACCATTTCATGTTATTTGTGACTTTATTGCTTCTTTATTGCCTTTATTTAACGTCTTTATCCTTCGTCTACTTCGAAACTGACTTGGCTCTTTGTTTTCTTTTCTTTAATGCTTTTACCGTTTTCCTTCAATACTGTTGTAATTATGAGCAATTATTGTAATCATTACTATATGAATGTGCAAATACATGACAACTTGTTTCATTCTTGTAAATTGCATCTTCCACATCATATTCCACTCGTGCCAAACAAAATACCATAGCAACGCTTATAATCAGTAGTTGCGCCCTTCCAATATTACACCCCCTAAATTTTGCAAAGGCGTATTTGCGTAAAACCACTCGATCAGTGGTGCAGTTGACGATTTCGTGCCTTTCCCTCTTGAGTTATCCGCTCAATGGTACCGGTCTAATACCCCATAGAAACCTTACTCTGTTTAAACTGTGCATGCATCACTGTCAAAGTTAGCTGAGTCGGTTATGTTGTCCGCATAATGACTCTTTAAGATAGCCTTATCCAAAGTCCACCAGGTTTTCTTGAAACCCAAACAGACACCACCACGTTCTGTACATTTATTTGGCGAACTAGATGCTTTAATGCTAATTATTGGTTTAAATAGTTGGGTCCGGCAGAGGTACGGGTCTAACACTTTGTTTTGCTAAAAATAAGGCACGAAGTCCCCAGATTAGGCATGGTAACCAACATCCACCCAAGGTTGCTAAGCTGGTGGGAAGACCTTCACTCCAGTGATCAGACCCCCATTCTCAAATATTTGGGTAATTTAACTTCTCTTTTGGAAATCTGACAACAAAATCATACAGGCTGCAACTCTATTCTTGGATGGCGATAGGTCGGTGTTATGCTTCGGGGACCTTGAAATAACACCTTTGCTCGAGGAAATTGGAGGATTATCTGGTATTCCATGGGAGACTCCGGGTTTACTTATGCTAGAAAATCGCAAGGGTAGGGGTTTTCTCAAAATGATGGGACTAAAGAAGAAGACAGACTTAACCTGCTTGAAGGATTCCTACATTCCTTTCGACTATCTGTATGAGAGGTACGGCCATAGAAAGTCCTACCGCACTTACCCAGATGAATTCTCCCTCACATTATTAGGGCATATGCACAGAAGAGTCTTCGTCTTTATGTTTTACTTTTTGGGGATGATAGTGTTTCCTATGAAGAAGTCTAGAATCCATACCAGACTGGCCATGGTCACCAAGACTTTGATGGAAGGGATTGGCGGGCAACCTTTTTGCATAGTAACTATGATCGTTGCGGAGATATACCAAGCCCTAGAAAGATGTCAACAAGGGGCCAAACACTTTGAGGGTTGTAACTTACTGCTCCAACTCTGGCTCATGGAGCACCTCCAAAAGGGTGAATATCGGCAAGAGATTCTATGCAGAGACTGGGATGATCATATCGCCTTCCATCAGCCAAAACTAATGAATTATATGCCTAACATGTTTGCTCAACCAGAAGATGCTAAAAGGTGGGTAGAGTTGTTTGAAAGTCTGAAAGAAGACCAAGTGCAGTGGATGTTCGAATGGTTCCCTACTGAAGAGTTCATTGTCCGATCTCGGGATACACTATTTCTTCTACTCATTGGTCGTAGAGGAACTTATCCCTATGTCCTTCTCCGAGTCATGAGATAGGCAGGAAGAAGGAAGGTTATACCAAGGGTCAACAAAATGAGTCACTTCGGGGCTGACTTTTAAGACGATGATAGTCTATACAAGTGCCAAGCTCAACACATGTGGCATTGCAAATTATCCTAGGAAAGGATTCCATTGAACCAGACAGGTACCATGTTGGTTATACTCCGTACTATCCAAGTTGGTTGGAAGACGATCATGGTGGGTTAGGACAACCTGGGATTGTTCTAGGTCACAGGGTCATTGACGAAAAAGCTGAGGTATAGGTCAAGTACAACCAATTGCGCAAGAGGATTCGGGAATGCGAGACTGAGCACAAGGAAATTCAAGAGGCCCATCAAAAGCTAATTGAATAATGGAAAGATATGGCTGTTGTCACACCTCCTTTTTCACTACACCCCCTAGAAGAGGGTATAATAAAAGGAATTTTTCCAATTAAAGGACAACCGAAACCGGATTCATTTTATTAAAAGATTCAGAATCACTACTTGGGAGATTTATGGTGTCCCAAGTCACCGGTTTAGAATCCCGAATCGAGGAAAGGGTTGACTTTGTATTACAGTCTGCGAACTAGAAATCCGGGTAAGGAATCCTATTAACCCGGGAGAAGGGGTTAGGCATTCCCGAGTTTCATGGTTCTAGCACGGTCGCTCAACTACTATATTTGGCATAATTATCTAATTTTAGAACATGTTCAAGCCTATGTGCATTTTACCTTTTAAACGCTTTTATTTAAAAAATTTAAGAAATTGAACGTCGTTTAAAACATGTTTTTGGATCACGTCACATGAAATGCACCCGGATCCTCGACACATTTTATTCAACGTTTGGTATTTGGATTTGGGTCGCATGAAATGCACACCCGAATTTAGGAAGGTAACATTATTAAAGAACACGCCTAAAGCGACTAACGTGTTATTAACTTTGCGGAGGGCCATAAAAATTTGATAAATGGCACGTCCCGAATTCTAAGTATTTTAATAAAGTAATTAAAGAGGGCCCCGCGAATTGTGATTTTATTTGGCACGGTGCACCTCAATTTGTTTTAAAAGGACATCCTAAAGACGAACTAATATTATCTATAAGAATTGTCTCTAAAACAAAATCTTAATTTGTTAACACTACGAATTAACTAATATTATGATATTCAAGGAAATCCGGGCCTCAAGCTCAAGTCCGAACTCGAACAAGGCGATCTCCATTACTGAAGAAACCCTTAGCTCGAGTCCACTACTTAACTTGAAAGGCCCAAAGTCTACCATTTAATTGTTAACGGATCAATTATTAGTTTAAACCTGGGCCCAAAATGGATCCAGTCCACATGAGAGGCACGTGAGAGCCAAGGGCTTTCAAAAGCTAAAAAAATAGGCCTGCCTTAACACGCTGAGCCAGAATTGAAATTGGGCTCAAGGCAGACCCAAATCGAGCGAAGCCTTCCTAGGTGTGAGAGGGGAAGACTTTGGCGACTGAAATTAAGCAACACTAGAGGAAAGTTCTCTAACTGGAAATGTATGAACAAGCTGAACTAGAAAAATCTGCAGATTTCCCAAACTCGAATTGAAACATTCATGCTAACATTTCAGCTTTTAAACCTAAACTAACGCAAACACTGTAATGACCCGACCGTTCATTTTAGGTACTAGCGCTCTGTTCAGCAGTCGAAGGCCATGAACAGCTTCATTTCGGGTATTATGACTTGTTCGCATGGTCGGAATTTAAATTCAGGAAGATCGGAGTTAAATTTAAATGAAAATTCTCATTTGAGAAGCTTAAAGTTGAAAGAATGAACTAGGATTGGAATTTTGATTAAACAACCTCGGAATCAGGATCTGAAGGTTCCAGCAGGTTCATATGATGATTTCATACTTGGGCGTATGCCCGAATTGGGTTTTGGACAACCCGGGAGCGTTTTGACGCCCATTATGGAAATTAGCATTTTAAAAAGGAATTTCTTAAGTTTGGCTTGGAGTGAATTTCAATTTTATCGATGTCTATTTGGGATTTCGAGCCTGGGAATACCTCCGTATGGTGATTCCGGAGTTGGGAGCGCGATCGGAAGTGAATTCGGAGGTCCGTAGGTCCTATTGGAGCAATTTGGCTAAAGTTAGAATTTGAAGGTTTTTGAGGAGTTTGACTGGAGGTTGACTTTTTGATATAGCAGTCGGAATCAAATTCTGAAAGTTGGAATAGATCCGTAATGTCAAATATGACTTGTGTGCAAAATTTGAGGTCAATCGGACGTGGTTTGATAGGTTTAAGCATCGGAAGTAGGAGTCGGAAAGTTCAAAGTTCAAAAAGCTTGAATTGTGGTGTAATTTGTGATTGTGGCATTGTTTGCTATGATTTGAGGCCTCGAGCAAGTCCATAAAGTGTTTTGGGATTGGTTGGTGTGATTGGTTGGGGTCCCGGGGGCCTCGACCGGATTCCGGGTGGTTAACGGATCAAAATTGGAGTTTGAAGGGAGCTGAAGGCATCTGGTTGCTGGTATTTTCGCTTCTGCGGTTGGTTGACCGCAGAAGCACAACTGTAGAAGCGAACGGGTGGGCGCAGAAGCGGTTTTTGGACTAAGGCTTGAGGACCACAGATGCGGTCAAGGTTCCGCAGAAGCGGGAACGCATCTGCGGAGGAATGGTCGCAGAAACGGGAAAGGCCGGCTTGGGGAGGGACCGCTTAAGCGGAACCGCTCATGCGGTTTGGTTTCCGCTGAAGCGAAGATGGGCTGGAGCCCAGGGACCGCAAAAGCGGACCATTTTCCGCTGAAGTGGGTTTCACGGAAGCGGGATTTTTCCGTAGAAGCGGAAATCCCTGGAGGCAGAATGTCATTTTAAAGTCGGGGATTGGGCATTTCTATCTCATTTCGTCATGGCATGGGCGATTTTTGGGAAGCTTCAAGAGGGGATTTTGTCTTCAATGATTAAGGTAAGTCATCCCTATCACTTTTGAGTTAAATATATCAATTATATATGGATTTAAGCATGGAAATTAGAGTAAATATTGGGGTTTTGGTTGGAAACCTAGAAAATTATAAATCTTCGATTTTAGTCACGATTTTGAGTATGTAATTAGGAGAAAATTATATATTTGAGTTCCTAAGGTTGTGGGTAATCTTTATCTTCGAAAAATTTCGGATTCCGCGCACATGGGCCCGAGGGCATTTTGGTCAACCTTTCGTTCGGAGTTAGGAATTGTTATAAATTGGGTTGCAGAGTATAGGTGAGCATATATTAATGGATTTGTGTGATCATTGGATAGTTTTGGTGCATTGTGTGTTGGTTCAAGCCTTCGGAAGGATGTAGAATGCCGGTTGCGAGTCTTCGGAGCGAGGTGAGTCTCCTTTCTAATCTTGTGAGGGGGAATTTATCCCATAGGTTAAGTAATTGATTATGTGCTCCTATTTGTGGGGGCTACGTACGCACGAGGTGATGAGAGTCCGTGCGTAGCTACTATTATGCTATTGTCCGGGTAGTTAGGACCCAAAAGCATGTGTACGTAGATTAATTGTGAACACATTGGTAGCTTGAATTTCTTAACTCAGATCGAATTAGTAAATAAATTTCTAAAAGAATTAAACTTCATTTCTTAAATTGTTAAAGGAGAATTGGTTTTATTTGAATAAATATTCCCCGATAAGTTCTTATTTGACTGATTGAGCATGTACTTTATGTGGGCCTGCGTCGCATGGATGATTCGCGAGCAGGATATGTGTTTAATTATGGAACGGGCCGAACGCCTCGGTGATAATAGATGCATCTATGGTTCGTGCCGCTCGACCCTTAGCAGTGCACAATTTACATTCTGTTGGAGCGGGCCGTCGACCTTGGCATGATTTGCGCATGTTTATCTGTTACTTGGAAATCTGTAAATGTGGAATGGGCCCTATGTGGCTTGACATAAACTGATAAAATAATAAAGAACAGACTTTAGAAGCCCTTGATTTATTGTTGAAGGTATTTACCTGTTTGCTGGCTTCATAATTAGAACTTTTATACAAATCCATGATTATTCTCGCACTTATAGAATATTGTTAATTGACCTCTAGTGAGTGTCGGAGTTGGTCATCTCGTCTCTACCCCTTCGGGATTAGGCGGGATACTCACTGAGTACACGTTGATTACGTACTC
>MU726590.1:3600-21378 GCA_026770625.1 Nicotiana glauca | reverse complement strand
TCTGCAGTGTTGTTGTAATGGTAGGGTGTTGCCCACGTGTCGGGGCAGTGAATGAATTGAAGGGAGGTTTACTCAGTGTGTAATTAAGGGATTCAGTATTTTATTCCTGGCAGGGGAAAGTCAATCGAACTAAGGATGGCCAGATGGGGACTGGTGGAAGTAATGAAACGTGGTAATTGCAAGCGTGGTAGAGTTCTCCTCTATGTGGGGGTGTTGCTGCCCTAATTGAACGCTTTAAGCTTGTCAGTATTATGATCTGCTACAATTTGCCTTGGGGCAAGATATTGTGAAATAGTATTGAAGATACAACTGTCAGATATCGCGTGATGCAGTGGTTTAAGATCAAATCAGCATTTCTAATGTTGACGGATCGATAAAGATGACCTTTGGAATGGCTTAAAGATTAGCAGCTATTGTGGGTTCAAGTGCCACGAAGATAGGTTTTATGTAAGGCAACAATTGAGCAGAAAAGTATGAGGAAAGACATGTGGGAAGTGTCTGCCGGTGTTTAAAACTTCTGGAAGGCCAAGTATGAGGAGCAAGGTCGAGTGGTTAATTAAAGAGATGAGTTCCGCCAAAGTGGGAGAGTGGCGGGGGGTTCAATATAGGCTTAGTTGTAGGAAGACTACACGCCTTAAAGAAGTTTGGATCGAATTGGGGATTTTAATTATTGGTGATTGAAGCCTGTGGGCATGATGTGAAGTATGGGCTATTATACGGCAAAAGATTGATATGGCGGAAAGGAACTGCTTGAAACGGAGGAGGGTGCAGCATAACCCTGAATTTGGAAGGATGTTGCCGCGCATATAATTAATGTCCGCGAAGGGTGAATAGACTTGTGCAACTTGAAAGTGAGCTCGGACTCAAGGCAGGCTATTGGTGTCATAGTGAATGTACCCCGTACAGCGGCGTGGGAAGATGTCGGGAGGTGATTACCCTAGGTGGGTTATTCCCCGTGAGCAGATTAGCAGTCGCGTGGTTGGCGAAGCTTCTGTAAGGAATTATATTGGTTGTTCAACAAAGAGATCGGTCGTGCAAATGTGGATGATGACTTAGAATATGAAAGATGGGGATTTACAGGAAGATCCCGAGAGATTTTGATAATTGGTGGCGCGAGGTTAAGTCAATAAGAGGTAAAGGTCGGGCGAACTCAAGAATGGTGAAATGATGGCTTCAAGCTAAGTGGGAGAGTCCCACTGCTTGTGATTGGGCTGTATGATTAACTACTTGCGTAATTTCTAGTTATTTGCATCTTGATGGATTATTTCAGCTATGAGAAAAGACCATAAGTGGTAATTCGAGCAAATGAATTGTTGGAGGCA
Source organism: Nicotiana glauca (assembly GCA_026770625.1). Lineage (NCBI taxonomy): Eukaryota > Viridiplantae > Streptophyta > Magnoliopsida > Solanales > Solanaceae > Nicotiana > Nicotiana glauca. Next base: position 20,056 of record MU726590.1, on the reverse strand, counting down.
TGCGATGGTTGGCCTTATTGTCTCATGTCCGGACTTGGAAAAGGTTCAAGACTTATGCCTTGTATGGATACAAGTTTCAGAGAAAGTGATTTTCGCCAGGTGACTCGCCGAGAGAGTATTCGTATGCCGTAAGTTCTATAGAGTGAGTTATGTTCGGGACCAAGCCAGAGCGGGTGGCTCTCAATAATGGTCCCAATGAATTCATAAGTTAAAGTGTGGTGCCTGATGATTTCGAGCCTATAAGTACAACTAAGAATCAAGCTTTGTAGCGGCTTATGAGAAGGTTCCCTGGATGTTCTATGAGATTTTGACTTGTGATGTAGCATCTGAAGAATATGAAATAGTTTGTGGGATTTGAGACAACCTGGTCTCGTGATTTAAGGACACTCGGGGTGAGTGTAGATGGAGTATGTTATGTGTTGATTGGAGTTATTCTTATTTTTAAGGCAAGCAAGGAGCAATTGGAAGAAGGTAAGTTGACTAGCCATAGTTGAATTCGCATATTGGGGCCAGTGATCAGTTCGGTCCGCGAGATCAACTTACGTGTATGAATTGTGAGGGTATGTGTGAGGCCTGTCGGCCGCCATGATTGATGATTTATCAGGGGCATTCTTCTGATGTGGCTTGTTATGTGGAAGCAGATTCCAAAAGGGCTATGGTGGCTTGGACCACAACTTGCAGATTTGCACATTCTACGGTTATGGAAAATTTCCTATGTATTGCTATGATTCTCCTGAAGTGAGATAAGTGGAAGGTTCGTATATGTTGAAGTGTTAAAATATTAATGATTTCGGAGTTATTATGAAAAATCGTGTTCTATTGTATGTTGGCACGTTGGGTGCAGTGAGTAGCAAGGGAATACGAAGTGAGGATCAAGGTTGCAGTTCAGTGTTGACAAGGATGTCACGGGCTCGGATGAGCAAGGAAGGGGTTGAATGATTAAAGTAAATCGGTATTGCCTCTGTGTCACCTAAGATCGATGTGTTGTGGAAGAGGTTTTGCATCCTGGTTAAGGATTCTGGGTCATTTTTCCGCATTAGTGCGTTCAATGTTTTAGGTGTGCAGACCCAGTTAATTGTTATGGTAGATTGTGGGAGTGTGTCCCACAGGAATATTGCACAAATGTGGCACGACGCCACTTGATTGATTAAAGATATAAACTGAGTATGAAGAATTGCGATGAGATCATTAAATTAAGAATGGACGCCTGGAGGGCACTTGGATTCTGAGTTGTGGATTGTACTCTGGTTATGATGGTTGTCCTTGTGTGTTGCGAGAGGTGGGGAATTAGTATGGACCTTTGAAAGGTCATTGGCTTAATTGGATATGATCAGGATCAACTTAAGGTTGGTGGATGGATTTAAATGTGAATTTGGGCTTTATAGCAGGCTAATTGTGTTCATTTCATTAATGCACTCCTTATGGAGTAGTCAGGGTGTTATTTCGTTATCAGATTTTTCATGTAGTGATACGTTGCACCGTGTGAGTTGTGAGATGGCTTGAGAAATTTTTTTTATGTGTTGAGGATCCGCGTGGAAATGACGTATTATGAGCAAAATGGCTTTTGAGATTCAGATTGTATATCGCACCTCAGTTGTGCTTGAGTTTTGTAGCTTATAGGGCTATATGTCCCCTCAGGGATGGTATTATGCACTTAGTGTGATTGTGACCAAATTCGATATCTTGTTGTAATGAGAAATTTAGCTCGATGTATATCTCCTTATGTGAGTTCTACGTGTGGATCGGTTGGCACGCCGCCATGGGTATGTTATTTGGATCGGGTGGCACGCCGCCATGTTTATGTTATTTGGATCGGGTTGTGCGCCGCAACAGCGTGATGTTCAGTACAGTTCCCTATATCTGCCTTTATGTGTTTCATTTCCTATCTTTTCAGAGGAAAGCTCGTATTAGCTGTGAACCCCGTCGCATGTATGATTCGCGAGCGGGGTGTCTATTTAGTATGTTGCCCGCATCGCAGGTATGATTCGCGAGCGGGGTAATTGAATCTCCTTTTCATAGTTCATTTTTCTTCTTCCTTGTATCGCGCTCGAATCGGTAGCCTATTGGCACATTGTGGCATCATATGATACTTTTGATCGCATTCAGAATGGCTTATTGCCTGAGCAGTTCGTACTGGGTGAGATGAGACTGTGGGATTTAGGATCAGTGCAATCTGATTATACGAAGTATTTTAAGGAGTGAAGATCATTATTTGGTTCAGAATGTGGTAATGTGTCTTGTCAGAGGTATAGACTCGATGGTTGGTTGACTCGGGCAGTTGATCATGAATTTCGTCATCTCATCTGTCGTGGCGGTATTGTACTAGTTAGAGTAAGACCTATGTAGGTCATGAGGTGCAATGGGAGCATCGGATTCATGGAATTTCGATTAATTCAAACAGAAATGTTATTGTGGTCCTATGAGTAAAGTGATGCAAAGTGTGAATTCAACAGGGTTATGCAGTCATGTTTGAGTATAGCGTATAGTGATTGATACGGTGATCGTATGATTGGAAACAGGCCCGGCATAGAATTTCAGATGTTGGAATCGGGCTCTAAGGTTATTTGCTTGAATAAAAGGGAATATCTTCAGAATTTATTGAGCTAATGTGCTCAGCTAAGTTGTGATAGCACGGGAAGGTGCTTGAGGTGCTAAACAGTGATTTTCAGACTACTCCAGTGTAGTTCTCAGCACGTTCGTGGACGAACGTATGTTTAAATGGGAGAGAATGTAACGACCCGACCGGTCATTTTGGGTACTAGCGCTCCGTTAAGTAGTCGGAGGCCATAAATAGCTTCATTTCGGGTATTATGACTTGTTCGCGTGGTCGGAATTTAAATTCAGGAAGATCGGAGTTAAATTTAAATGAAAATTCTCATTTGAGAAGCTTAAAGTTGAAAGAATGAACTAGGATTGGAATTTTGAGTAAACGACCTCGGAATAGGGATCTGAAGGTTCCAGCAGGTTCGTATGATGATTTCGGACTCGGGCGTATGCCCGGATTGGGTTTTGGACAACCCGAGAGCATTTTGACGCCCAATGTGGAAGTTAGCATTTTAAAAAGGAATTTCTTAAGTTTGGGTTGGAGTGCACTTCAATGTTATCGATGTCTGTTTGGGATTCTGAGCCTGGGAATAGCTCCATATGGTGATTCCGGAGTTGGGAGCGCGATCAGAAGTGAATTCGGAGGTCCGTAGGTCCTTTTGGAGAAATTTGGCTAAAGTTAGAATTTGAAGGTTTTTGAGGAGTTTGACCGGAGGTTAACTTTTTGATATAAGGGTCGGAATCAAATTTCGAAAGTTGGAGTAGGTCCGTAATGTCAAATATGACTTGTGTGCAAAATTTGAGGTTAATCAGGCATGGTTTGATCGGTTTAAGAGTCGGAAGTAGGAGTCGGAAAGTTCAAAGTTCAAAAAGCTTGAATCGTGGTGTAATTTGTGATTGTGGCATTGTTTGTTATGATTTGACGACTCGAGCAAGTCCGTAATATGTTTTGGGATTGGTTGGTGTGATTGGTTGGGGTCCCGGGGGCCTCGGCCGGATTCTGGGTGGTTAACGGATTGAAATTGGAGTTTGAAGGGAGCTGAAGGCATCTGGTTGCTGGTATTTTTGCTTTTGCGGTTGGTTGACCGCAGAAGCGGAACCGCAGAAGCGAACGGGTTGTCGCAGAAGTAGTTTTTGGACTAAGGCTTGAGGACCGCAGATGTGGTCAAGGTTCCACATAAGCGGGACCGCATCTGCGGAGGAATGGTCGCATAAGCGGGAAAGGCCGGCTTGGGGAGGAGCCGCAAAAGCGGCTTTTGGACCGCTTAAGCGGAACCGCTGATGCGGATTGGTTTCCGCTGAAGCAAAGATAGGCTAGAGCCCAGGGACCGCAAAAGCGGATCATTTTCCGCTGAAGCGGGTTTCGCGGAAGCGAGATTTTTCCGCAGAAGCAGAAATCCCTCGAGGTAGAATGTCATTTTAAAGTCGAGGATAGGCCATTTCTATCTCATTTCTTCATGGCATGGGCGATTTTTAGGGAGCTTCAAGAGGGGATTTTGTCGTCAATGATTAAGGTAAGTCATCCCTATCACTTTTGAGTTAAATATATCAAATATATATGGATTTAAGCATGGAAATTAGAGTAAATATTGGGGTTTTGGTTGGAAACCTAGAAAATTATAAATCTTGGATTTTAGCCACGATTTTGAGTATGGAATTAGGAGAAAATTATATATTTGAGTTCCTAAGTTATGGGTAATCTTTATCTTCGAAAAATTTCGAATTCCGGGCACGTGGGCCCGAGGACATTTTGGTCAAACTTTCGTTCGGAGTTAGGAATTGTTATAAATTGGGTTGCGGAGTATAGTTGAGCATATATTATTGGATTTGTGTGATCATTGGCTAGTTTTGGTACATTGTGCGTTGATTCAAGCCTTCGGAAGGATGTAGAATGCCGGTTGCGAGTCTTCGGAGCGAGGTGAGTCTCCTTTCTAATCTTGTAAGGGGGAATTTACCCCATAGGTGAAGTAATTGATTATGTGCTCCTATTTGTGGGAGCTACGTACGCACGAGGTGACGAGAGTCCGTGCGTAGCTACTATTATGCTATTGTCCGGGTAGTTAGGACCCAAAAGCATGTGTGCGTGGATTAATTGTGAACACATTGGTAGCTTGAATTGCTTAACTCACATCGAATTAGTAAGTAAATTTCTAAAAGAATTAAACTTCATTTCTTAAATTGTTAAAGGAGAATTGGTTTTATTTGAATAAATATTCCCCGATAAGTTCTTATTTGACTGATTGAGCATGTACTTTATGTGTGCCTGCGTCGCATGGATGATTCGCGAGCAAGATATGTGTTTAATTATGGAATGGGCTGAACGCCTCGGTGATAATAGATTCATATATGGTCCGTGCCGCTCGACCCTTGGCAGTACACAATTTACATTCTGTTGGAGCGGGCCGTCGACCTCGGCATGATTTGCGCATGTTTATCTGTTACTTGGAAATCTGTAAATGTGGAATGGGCCCTATGTGGCTTGACATAAACTGATAAGATAATAAAGAACAGACTTTAGAAGCCCTTGATTTATTGTTGAAGGTATTTACCTGTTTGCTGGCTTCACAATTAGAACTTTTATACAAATCCATGATTATTCTCGCACTTATAGAATATTGCTACTTGACCTCTAGTGAGTGTCGGAGTTCGCCATCTCGTCTCTACCCCTTCGGGATTAGGCGGGATACTCACTGATTACACGTTGATTACGTACTCATACTAAACTTCGGTGCATTTTTGTTGCACATGTATATATACACCTCTAGCAGTCTATTGGGTGTAGCAACATGGATGATGCTAGGACTAGGTGAGCTGCATCATTAAGGCGACCGCAGCTAGAGTAGTTCCTTCAAATGTACTGTATTTACTTTCCGTCCACTGTATTCCGGGCGGATGTTGTATTTTATTTCTCTTATCAGTAGTCGCTCATGTACTTTTGACACCGGGTTTCTGGGAGGGTTTACAACAGATTTGTTCTAATTGTTATTATTTAAATTTGAATTCTAGTAGTAAACTTTTATTTATAAAAATGGAAGAAAAAACCTTATATTTTCAAAAGTATTAAAAGAGGAATTAATTGATAATTTAGTTGGCTAGCCTGACAGAGATGTCCGGCGCCACCACGACCCTTAGTGGATTTTGGGTCATGACAACATGGTATCAGAGCACTAGGTACTCGTCGGTCTCACGAGTCATGATCAAGTCTAGTAGAGTCTCGCGGATCGGTACGGAGACGTCTGTACTTATCCTTGGGAGGCTGCATGACTATTAGGAGTACTTCCCTTCTTGATTTCCTTGTCGTGCGGTTCGATTCCTTTGAGGTGCATGCCTTTGATTCCTTCTCACTCAATTTTACGCGACGCGAGCGCTTATCATAAATCGAAAATTGAAGGATTGTAATGGCACTACAAATGTGGTGCGGGATGATTCTCCCGGTATAGTTGATTGGACTATTATAGTCGCATTTTGGAGGGATATTCTATTGTTTCAACTCAGTAACAGAACTTCTAAGAGCCTTGAGGCTAGGCACAGGTTGCCATGATGCTTATGAGCGATTATTCTGCAGTGTTGTTGTAATGGTAGGGTGTTGCCTACGTATCGGGCAGTGAATGAATTGAAGGGAGGTTTACTCGGTGTGTAATTAAGGGATTCAGTATTTTATTCCCAGCAGGGGAAAGTCAATCGAACTAAGGATGGCCAGATGGGGACTGGTGGAAGTAATGAAACGTGGTAATTGCAGGCGTGGTAGAGTTCTCCTCTATATGGGGGTGTTGCTGCCCTAATTGAACGCTTTAAGCTTGTCAGTGTTATGATATGCTACAATTCGCCTTGGGGCAAGATATTGTGAAATAGTATTGAAGATACAACTGTCAGATATCACGTGATGTGGTGGTTTAAGATCGACTCAGAATTTCTAATGTTGACGGATCGATAAAGATGACCTTTGGAAAGGCTTAAAGATTAGCAGCTATTGTGGGTTCAAGTGCCACGAAGATAGGTTTTATGTAAGGCAACAATTGAGCAGCAAAGTATGAGGAAAGACATGTGGGAAGTGTCAGCCGGTGTTTAAAACTTTTGGAAGGCCAAGTATGAGGAGCAAGGTCGAGTGGTTAATTAAAGAGATGAGTTCCGCCAAAGTGGGAGAATGGCTGGTGTAACATATGGGCTTAGTTGTAGGAAGACTACATGCCTTAAAGAGAGTTTGGATCGAATTGGGGATTTTAATGATTGGTGATTGAAGCCTGTGGGCATGATGTGAAGTATGAGCTATTATGCGGTAGAAGATTGATATGGCGGAAAGGAGCTGCTTGAAACGGAGAAGGGTGCAGCATAACCCTGAATTTGGAAGGATGTTGCCGCGCATTTAATTGATGTCCACGAAGGGCGAATAGTCTTATGCAACTAGAAGGTGAGCTCGGACTCAGGATGGGCTATTGGTGTCATAGTGAATGTACCCCGTACAACGGCGTGGGAAGATGTTGGGAGGTGATTACCCTAGGTGGGTTATTCCCCATGAGCAGATTAGCAGTCACGTGGTTGGCCAAGCTTCTGCAAGGAATTATATTGGTTGTTTAACAAAGAGATCGATCGTGCGAATGTGGATGATGACTTAGAATATTAAAGATGGGGATTTACAGGAAGATCCCGAGAGATTTTGATAATTGGTGGCACGAGGTTAAGTCAATAAGAGGTAAAAAGGTTGGGCGAACTCAAGAATGGTGAAATGATGGCTTCAAGCTAAGTGGGAGAGTCCCACTGCTTGTTATTGGGCTGTATGATTAACTACTTGCGTGATTTCTGGTTATTCGCATATTGATGGATTATTTTAGCTATGAGAAAAGACCATAAGTGGTAGTTCGAGCAAATGAATTGTTGGAGGCATGCGATGGTTAGCCTTATTGGCTCATGTCCGGACTTGGAAAAGGTTCAGGACTTATGCCTTGTATGGATACAAGTTTCAGAGAAAGTGATTTTCGCCAGGTGTCTCGCTGAGAGAGTATTCGTGTGTTATAAGTTCTATGGAGTGAGTTATGTTCGGGACCAAGCCAGAGCAGGTGGCTCTCAATAATGGTCCTAGTGAATTCATAAGTTAAAGTGTGGTGCCTGATGATTTCGAGCCTATAAGCACAACTAAGAATCAAGCTTTGTAGCAGCTTATGAGAAGGTGCCCTGGATGTTCTATGAGATTTTGACTTTTGATGTAGCATCTTAAGGATATGAAATAGTTTGTGGGATTTGAGACAGCCTGGTCTCGTGATTCAAGGACACTCGGGGTTAGATTCATCAGACTAAGTTTTAGATTTGGAGGAAAATCCATCAGACTAGGACTTTTTATCCTAGGAGGGAAAAATGTGAAAAGCAATGACAGCATTTTATGCATACTAGCAAGACAGGCAAGGGCAAAGACTTGAGAAACTTCCCTTTTGTCGGCTTCCCTCTTCTTCCTTTTCTTCCTTTCATTTCCTTCCTATTGTTGAACCGATTTTCTTGCACGGCTTTATTCCTGTTTCAAACAAAAAAACTTGTGAGTTTAAAATGTGGTGGTTGGTTTGTGGCCTTGAACTTTGAGGGAGATTGCTCCTCCGCTTCCCATGATGACTGATTTCCACTTGAAGACCTTGCTTGTTTACGGACTAACCCCTTTCTCTGTCGTCCTATTCATATAAAATACCTTTTTTCTGTTCAGATCCCATATCCTCTATTTGCATTGCATGAACTGGCACCTCCCCAACCTTTGTGTCTCACATGAATCCCAAAACACGCCCATTGTCCTCACTCCGTGTATATGCTGTTCTTTCTTGATTTAACCACTGGCTTCGGCCTTGAGTTTATTGTGATAACTGATTCCCACTTGAAGACCTTGCTAACCCCTTTTCTTTGTCACCCTTAACACGGAAGATATCTCCGATCCGTTCACCAAACATCCTTCATATGTTGCATTGTTCCTGAATTGATACGTACCACGCCCTTGTATTTCACACGGGTCCCAAAGCATGTTGATTGTGGCCAACTCATGATGTATGTTGTTCTTTCTTGACTTAAACCACTGGTCCGGTCCCTGAGGTCTACAGCTCCCCCATTTTCCATGGTAACTTTGATTTCTGCTTGGAAGGTCTTGCTCGTCACTGGTTTAACACCTTTTATCAGTCTTATCATAGGAAATACCTTTGATCTGTTCGCCCTAACCCTTCGTTTGTTGCATCGTTCATGAATTGACATATCCCAAGCCTTTGTATTTCACAAGGATCCCAAAACATGTTGATTGTTGCCAACTCAGTGTGCCTGTTGTTCTTTCCTGACTTGATACTTTGATGTGTTCACCAGATCCCGTTTTGTTTAATTGGAAAGCTTGGTGGCAGATTTTGAAGTCATTTCTCACTTGTTATGACCAAACAGACTCAGGAGGAGAAAGTAAACAAGACAAAAGGAACATAGTAGAAGGGCAATGAAAGAGACGATTCCTAACAAGAAAACGACAAAGTAGAAACCTATCGGATGTGGATACCGACTCTAACGACCTTGACATGCACCTGCAGCTTATTCAATTTAGTAAATCTGATGTTCAGCTCTTGTTGTACCTTTCCACCGTGAAACTGGGCTTCAATGCTCCTGCTTGCCCGATCTGATTCACAATCCTTATTCGACTTGTGGTGCCCGTAGGTTTTCACCATCAAGCCTCTCTCATTTTGGTCTTTTCTCTCAACTCACCATCGCCTTATGGTGCCTGTGAAGGTTTTCACCAATAAGACTCTCATTTTTTATTTCTCTCAGCTTTCATCGCCTTGGGATACCCGTGAGGGCTCTCATCAATAAGACTCTCTCATTCGTCATTTCCTATGTTTGGACCGGAGTGTTGCCCCTGATACGATTCTCCTCTGCTCGCTTGACTCGACATTTCTTGAAGGCTGATCAGAAGGTCTTTCTTTGGACCGTAACGCAGGCTTTTGGATGGGGTTAGAAAGAAAGGATATCAAAGGCTCAAAACAATTCAAACATGGGTTCAACATTTCAACTTTCGGAATCCGATTTTCCACAACAACCACAACTTCTGCCCCAGTTTCCTTCTTGGAGACTTTTGGATTTTTGTTTTGGTGTGACTGAACCTCAGAGAGAGGCTGCCTACGTACCCTTTCGGGATCAAGTCAAACATAGTTCAAGCCACAGAGATTACTTTGTTGTTGTGACTTTTCTTTCCTTTTCTTCCTCTTTCTCTTCTTTTCTCTTCTTTCTTTTCTCCTTTTGTTGTTTTGGTTTTTTTTTCTTATTTTCTTTTCTTTTTCCTTATTCTTTTCTTTTCTTTTTCTTTTTTTTTCTTTTCTTCTTCCTTCACTTACTTTCCATGCTTGTGTTTACAAATTCTATCATTTATTCCAAAAGAGGGGTATGAAAGAAAATAAATGAGGCTCAAAGGGGTAACAAAGGATAAAGTATTTAGATAGAAGAACAAAATGCCTTCATCATTTCAATCTTCAAAATATGCCAAGTACAAGCAACACAATTAAACAAACCAAGGAAAATATTTGCAACATTTTGAATGCACCAGACTTGATAACCATATCCGCACATTTTCCTTCTACATCTGTTGAATTCTAGGCACCATTTTACAACACTCTCACTTTCCTTACCACGAAAGTCCCCGGACAATTTGGCAAACTTTCCTTTAGGGTTTCTTTATGTTCTATATGCCCCAGTTTCACATGGTTCGGGCTTCAAATGATCTCGAAGTGTCTTTATTTATTTCCAAATGTCCTTAAATCTTCAACATTATTTCATTGCCTCATGACTAAATTGACTTTTAAAACTAGACTGAGAATTATGTGTGCATGTCATGTCATTAGAACCAGCATGAAAGGAATTGTAGAAAGAAAAGAGAACTAAACAAAAGAAAATGGCTAGAAATAATAGAAAACAGGAAATTGCACCAGACAGGCGATGAAACGCTTCGAACAACAAGACAAGCAAACTGGACTAGGGTTAAAACCTTGGAACAAACCTAGACAGCACTAAACGAGTTACTACGACTAAAAAAATAGGCAAAATGAAAGGATAGAAGGGTTTGAGTCATAAGACAATATCCGGATTACAACCCTGAAATAACCCGGACAGCAGAAACGACAACAAAATAAACCACCAAAACTCCAATCCGGCTGACCAAGAAATGAAGCGACTTCCCAATTACCAAGCATGGCATCTTAGCCACTGAGTTTTGCATCAATATTTCCAAGACCGTTATCAACTTTAATCAACAAGTTTCCAAGAGGATTCGCATGCTCCCTGCCACTATCATTGACCACAATTACCCCTTCTTGAATCATTCTCTCTATTTCCCCTTTCAAAGAGCGACAATATTGAATACTATGCCCCTGGAAAATAGAGTGGTACATGCATCGAATGGTAGGGTCAAAGACTTCCGCATTTGGGTCTGGAGTATAGCCAAGGAGCGACTCAATTAGGCCAGAATGCTTTAACGTTTCAAACAAACTTATGTAGGATTCTCCGATGGGCGTGAAATTATCTTTTTTTCCCTTTGTTTCCCACTATGACTCAAACTCCCTAAAGCTTTCTTTTGGATTTTTTTTTTATTTTAGATAGGGAGGATTGGTCTAGGGTAATGCCTGATTTGTATTGAAAGCGCCGCACAAAATCTTGGGACAGGTCGCCCAATGTATGCCACTTACCAACATCTTGATGAGTGTGCCAGTCTAAAACTACCCCAGTCAGGTTCTTACTGAAATATGCCATCATCAAGTCATCTTTCTCTCCAACAATTCTCATTTTACTGCAAAGACCCTCAGGTGGGCTACCAGATCTCCACACCCATCACACAAATTAAATTTTGGCACTTTGAACCCCGTGGGCAAGCAGTGCTTTCGGGCCCCAGTATCAACCAACCCGATTCTGTTGTTGTCTGCCATTGCCTTTTGTCGTTGTGTTGTAGAGAAGGGTTACCACTTTAAAACCACAAACCAACCACATTTATGCTATGAACACAACAAAATGAAGCCATCACGTTAGCGTTAGCTCATTTAACGTAAGATAATTTCACTTTACGTGCAATGCACCTAGGCACAGTTATCGGTTCTAAAATGACTTCGAGGGTACAAAGGTTAGTTGGCATCATCCCAATTTGTTCATTTCAACCTTTCCTTTCTTTTCTTTTCTCGCCCTTCTTTAGCTCGCTCATTTTCCTTTCCCTTTCTTTCTGATTATCGCTCTTTTTTTTCCTCCCCATAATTCCACCAACTTTTCTTTCTTTTCTTGATTTTTCCCTTCTTTTTTTTCTTTTTATTTCTTTTAAAAAAAATGATTCGATCGAACCCTATGTAGTTTGCCTACGTATCATGACCTCGCATGAATCAGATCTTTGCGTAGTTCTGGAAGATGGAGAATAAAGTAAACAAACTAACATTTTTTTTCCTTTTCTTTAATGACTACTCTGATGAGAAAAGAGAAATAAAAGAAGAAAATCTTTTTCTTTTGAATTTTCTAGACTTAATGTTCTATGACCTATTCTAAACTCAAGCTTAACGGGCATTTGTTTTTTTTTTTTCTTTCTTCTTTTTCCTTTTTGAAACAGACACTCTACGAGAAATTATTAAGGAAAAAACCCTAGAAGAGAAATTTTTTTTTTTTGACTTTTTGTTTTGTTTTAGGAAGAGAAAATAAACCATAAAAAAAATATTTTGAATTTTCCTTTGATATCCTAACATCAAATTTCAAAACAAGTAATAAAATATTTTTGTATTTTAATTTTGATTGCCTAGAGAAGAAATTCTAATGATAAACAAAGATAAAGTATTTTTATTTTATTTTTATCTACAATACCCTAAACCCTTAATAAAAGAATTTTTTTTTCATTTTTCGCTAATTTCCCAAAGAAGCGTCCTAAAAAAATCTTTTTGGATTTTGAAATTAACACCTTAAAGAAAGCTTTTAAAAAGGTACAAAAGGAAATTCTCTTCATCTTTTGTTGTTTTTTTTTTTTGAATTTTTATCCTAATATAGTAAAGAAAATATAAAAACAATTTCTATTTTAAGCCCTAGACATTAATTGCCTAAAGGAAAAACCACCTCGAAATGTTTGTTTGTTTGTTTGCTTGTTTTCATTTCTAAAATTGGTATTCTAAGGAAAATTCCCAACGAAAATGTAAAATGCAAATCTCTTTTTTTGGATTTTTGATTTATTACACACCTATTCAAATGCAAAATAGTAAGTACAATAATAATAAAACCTTGACATTACTATACAAAACTAGAAGATAAAAAGACAACATAACATTAAAACAAAAATAGAAAATCTTCTTTTGATCCAATCCTGAATGAACGATCCTGATTAAATAATCCTGATACTTTGTCATGCCCAAACTTCGGCAAGTAAATCCATACCTGTATGAAAAGACTCAAACCAACACTAGGTGAGACAATAACACTCACTATTAGACACATGCAAGACATGATTTATTTATTGCAAAATGGCTCATTTGGCCAAAAGATGGCTAAGAGTGCAAAATTTGGCTAAGACCCCGCAAAGCCAAGAACCTAAGATTTACTAGGAAGACCGGACCCTACGTGGGTTGCCTACGTATCACGCCCCGAAAGACGAGAATCAGGTATGCGTAGTTCGGACAGATTGGATACGGGCGAAAAATTAAACAAAACAACTAACTTAAAGAAAATATTTTTTGTCTTTTCCTTAAAAATGATGAAACATGCCAACTCTTTTTTGGATTTTCTTTTTTCCTTTTTTTTGATTTTTGATTTTTGAAAAATGATAAAAATGCAAAATCTTTTGAATTTTTCATTTTTTTTTTCTTTTTTGGTCTTTTTCTTAATAAAATGTAACAAAAACATAACTAGACCCCACTTGCTTTATTTTCACACTTCACCCTTTTTTTTTCTTTTTCATTTTTTCATTTGCCCTTCAAATATCATTGGTCTGCCAAATGACCATTTTCCCCTTGAATAAATGCAACACTGTAGCACATAAGATGCATCAAGATGGTCTGTTATTTCGGGTACCTGTCCTAGACGGACCCAACCCCTGTGTTGAGTCCCCTAAGTCAAAATGAATATGATGCAGATAAGCGTTCCTACTAGGGATCCGGCATGAGGCTGAGTTATTCTAGGTTCAAAACCTGAGTATATGTTCTAGACTATGTACCCAAGCGGACAACTCGAGTCGAGGAGGGGGCTACGTACCGGGAACCAAAAGGCCATCCGGCTTAGTAACTTGTCCGGCCTCTTTCTTATTTCAGGGTATGACACTAACAGAATAGGGAGTCTCAACCAGTAAGCACATCTCCGGAGGTGAGAAGAGAAGGGTTTCGACACAGTTTATATACAGTTCAGATAATATATAAGCGGTAAATATTTAGCACATTAAGTATGAAACATGTAGGAAAATCAGATATAACCAAATACAACAATTTATCTAAGCTCGAATTCTAAACCCTGAACAAAATATTCTGGGTTCTTATCCCCAACAGAGTCGCAAGAGCTGTCACACCTCCTTTTTCACTACACCTGTAAGGGCGTAAAGGAGTTTTTCCAATTAAAGGATAATCAGAATGGGATTTATTATTAAGATTTCAGAGTCGCCACTTGGGAGATTAATGGTGTCCCAAGTCACCGGTTGAATCCCGATCCGAGGAAAAATATGACTCTGTTAACAGTTCGCGAACCAGAAATCCGAGTAAGGAATTCTATTAACCCAGGAGAAGGTGTTAGGCATTCCCGGGTTCCGTGGTTCTAGCACGGTCGCTCAACTGTCATATTTGATTTTATCTGATTCTAAAACATGTTTTAACTTATGTGTCTTTTTAATTTTGAACCACTTTTATTATTATTTATTTTTAACAAGAATTGCAACGTCGTGAAAACGCATCTCAAACCACGTCACATCAATGCACCCGTGGTTGTTGACACATTTTGACTCCGTTGAGATTTGAATTTGGGTCACATAAATGTGCACCCGAGTTTAGGAATGTAATATTATTAAAAGCGCGCCTAAAGAGACTAACGCGTTATTATTTGGGGAAGGCCTTGAAATTCGCTAAACAGCCCATCTCGAATTGTACGTATTCTTATTGTAGCCATTTATTGAGGGCCCCGAAATTTATGTATTTTGCTTGGCGAGGCTCCTCTCATTTATTATTTAAGGGCAGACTTAAGAGCAACTAGGATTTTCTATTTTTATTTGTCTCTAATAATAAAGAAATGTCCGAATTATTTCCAATTGATAAAAGGCCAAAATCCTCATGACCCACCTTCAAACAATTTAAACCAAGCTATGAAGTAAATAAATGGAGTATGCTAAGCATTTTATTTTAAAACATGAAGGGGCCAACATCTTGGGCCTACTATTGAGGAAATCAGGCCCAAGTATCATATTCAGCAGCTTAAGATCAAGGCTCAAGGATCGAGCCTGGGCAGATGTCACGACCCAATTTCCAAACCCGGTCGTGATGGCGCCTCTCGTGAAGACAAGGCCAGCCTACAGAACAACAGTGCCTTAATTAACAATTAATAACTGTAAATGAATGAATAATATGACTTATTCGCATTAATAACTAATATTTATCACTCAGCACAACCCGACCGGGGTGTCACAAGTCACGAGCATCAAAGGAATAGGAAC
The DNA here is from genome assembly GCA_026770625.1 of Nicotiana glauca. Lineage (NCBI taxonomy): Eukaryota > Viridiplantae > Streptophyta > Magnoliopsida > Solanales > Solanaceae > Nicotiana > Nicotiana glauca. The sequence continues at coordinate 4,875 of MU726590.1, read as the reverse complement.
ACTACTATAGTGCCAATAATTTATATATATACAAGATAAAAACCGAAATTCAAAGATGAAGTGCGGTGCCGCGAATGCTGGCGGTCACCTTGCTCAACTACCATAGTAAGGCCTTTGGTCCGCTAATAACCCGCTACTGGTGAACAATAGCAACTGCACGCGAGGTGCAGGGAGTAAAGTGAGTACTTCCAACTCAGTGGTAATAAGAGTAAATAATAACTGAGCAGCAATAAACCACGTAAAGCAAATCAACATGCTATATATTACAGTGTAACCCTTTGAGAAAATAGGGAAAACGTGAAAAATCCTTTAGAAAATATCTTGACTCAGTTCAAAACTTCTTTTGAAAATATCTTTTTCCAACAGTTAGGCAAATGAATGCGAAAACGCGTAGTGCAAGTCAGCACAAAAAACCAGCCCCTCGGGCACAAACAAGTATGCAGAAATGAGCTCATAAAACTCGCCCCTCAGGCAATATTCTTGTCCCTGGTCAGCCATTGTTACCTGACCAATTCATCATTTAGTGTCACTGTTACCACTGTCTAAGATTTATCCTCTTTAAGAGTAATCAGACAATATCAGAACAGCAAATAAATATCTCAAGAAATAACACAAATAACGAATAGTAAACAAATGTATGAATGCAATGCAATGCATATGATGGTACACTCCAGTACCTACTGCGGCGTACAGTCCGATCCATTTAACGTCGATGGCGCTTACTGGGTGTGTACAGACTCCGGAGGGGCTCCTACAGCCCAAGCGCAATATCAACCAGGTATTGGCATAAAACAAGCTCTCGGCCTCAATATCAATATATAATAATCGCTACGGCGTGTAGCCCGATCCATATCAAAGAAACAACCTCACCACTGGGTCCCCGACCCATCTCAGTCAAATAAGTCCACAGCCAATCGGGCGTGACATACTATAGGGATCTCAGCCCTCATATCCTTTTCATTTAAAGTTCATGTATAAAACACATTTATTATATTGTTTTTAATATTTGAAAACATGAATGAGAATTTATGTTATGCACACAAGTGAGGAAAAACACATAAAGATTCCCTAAGGATTCTACAGGTCGGCATAAGGCCCTAAACACGGCAATCAGCCCAAATTATGACGATAACAAATAATTTCAGTCAAATACGCGGTAAAAATCAACAACCGGGATGGACCAAGTCACAGTCCCCCCATGCTGCTCTACCCCACGCCCATATCCGGCGTGCAAGTCACCTCAATACAGCACTATGATGTGCAAATCCGGGGTTT
>MU726589.1:31104-60490 GCA_026770625.1 Nicotiana glauca | reverse complement strand
AGAATTCCTTATCCGGATTTCTGGTGCGCGGACTGTTAAACAGAGTCAATATTCTCCTCAATTCGGGATTAAACCGGTGACTTGGGACACCATAAAATCTCCCAAGTGGCGACTCTGATTCTTTAATAATAATCCCGTTTCGATTGTCCTTTAATTGGAAAAACTGCCTTGCGCCCTCGCGGGTGCCGAAAAAAGGAGATGTGACATAACTGTGTTGGAAAAAATCAAATTAACATATGGAGTTAATTATGTGATGACATGTCAAGATACGTGGATCAATAAAAGAATGACAGCTGACAAAGAATAGCTGAAGAGATACGAGCTTTAATAGGCACGGGCAGAGATTCAAGAAAACAGGAAAGAACGGTTACTAGGACCTCTTGGTAATTTGAAGAGGCATCGAAGGAATGAACCTAGTTAGCAAAAAGTACATATACGTATTATCTGTAATTAATGAGTGTCAATGATGGAAAATATTATAGAATCTTCACGATTGCTAATTATAACGTTGCATTAATGATATTAATTACTCATAATGATTCTGTTATGAGAGGAAAGAAACGTATTACTTAGAAATAGCTATAAAAGGAGAGGAATAAACATTTGTAAAGACACCTAATATTATTAAAATACACTGATTTACTTTGCTTTCTTTTATTCATCTATCATTTAAATCAGTTCTTCTTGTTTGTTCCAAATTTGATTATCAGTAACTCGAGTTCTTCTAAAATTAAGCTTTGACCGAATTTTCTATTTTTTGGTTAAACAAATGGGTTCCGTTACCGAAAATCTGATAATTTATTACTTTCTAAATCGATTTTTTCGTCAAATCAATCTTGTTGAATGTCAATGATAACAATCAAGAAGATCATCAACACCAGGAGAATCAGCAAGGTGATGGAACTCCTGTCCCTTCCCCACAAAATTCTCCTCGACAATCCCGAGAAGAAACTCCTGATGGATCTCAGTCAAATGTGAATGATCAGTTTGAAAATTATGAGGTTATTAATGAAGCTTTGAAAAATTTAACCACTCAACAGGTCAGCAATGCTCTTGAGGCCTTCGCTAACCAGATGCCGCTTGTGCTGCCAACATCTACTCCAAACAACAACACCTTAGAAAATCCTCGCTCAAGACTTGTTAACTCGGGCAGTGGAGGAACTCCTAGCGAATCTCGTGATGGAGGGTCAGGTAACCTAGTTAATTCTGATTTACAAAATTTAGTACTAACTTTGCAGAAACAACTCAATGAGCAGAGCGACCGCATAGAGCAAATACCTAGAGTGTCGCCTATAATCAAGGGAATAGATATGGACAGATACTCACAACAACCTTGGAAGCCAAGTGCTGCTCCTCTACCAATTTTGAAGAAATTCAAGATGCCCGATATTCAGAAATATGATGGAACAACTGATCCACGGGATCACGTAACTGCATTCACAACCGGTGTAAAAGGCAACGACTTGACCAAGCAAGAAATTGAATCAGTATTGGTCAAAAAATTCGGAGAAACACTCACTAAGGGATCATGAACATTGTATTCTCTTTTACTCGTAAATTCTATAGATTCTTTTGCTCAACTTGCAGATTCGTTTATCAAAGCACACTCGGGAGCTTTAAAAGTTGAAAAAAGAACGGAGGACATTTTCAAAATAAAGCAAGGAGATACGGAGTTGCTCAGGGAATTCATAGACAGATTCCAGCGTGACAGGATGATGTTTCCACGTGTACCAGATAACTGGGAAGCTATGGCATTTGCCAGCAATCTAATTGAAAAAAGTTTAGAATCCACAAGGAGAGTCAAGGAAATTTTACAAGAATTTCTAGCAACAACTTGGAATGATGTTTATAACAAATATAGCACGAAGCTGCAGATAGAAGAAGATACCATCATTCAATCTTGAAGGGATAAAATGGTAAGTTCGAGGCGAGCTAAAACTAAAAAAGGTCCTGTAAAAATAGGTACGCGCCTTACATGGGACCAACAGGAAGAGACTCACGTTCAAAACAGGAAAACCCAAGGTACGATCATAGATCAAGAGATAGAGAGTCAGGTTCATCATCAAGGTATGGAGAACGAAACACGCAAGAGACGCGAGATGATAACGAAAGCTCGAAGGCAAAGATCGGCGGTTACAGTTTTAATGTTAGCACATCCGAGTTGGTGGTTGTTTTAAGGAGCATGGGAGACAAGATACATTGTCCAAAAGAAATGAGATCAAACCCGAACAGGCGAAATCCTGATTTTTTTGTGCGAGTTCCACAACGATAACGGTCACAAAATGGCAGATTGTAGATTGTTGCAAGGTAAAGTAGAACATCTATTGAAACAAGGATATTTAACTGAATTATTTAGTGAAAAGGGAAAGTAGGCATATACGAAGAATAGACAGGAGCCCCTAAAAACCCCTTCACCAAAAAGGATGGTTAATGTCATAAGTGAAGGAGAAGAGATCAATGGCGTAACATATACGACAGCGAGGAATGTGTCAAAAATAACAGTTACACACAGTAAGTGAGTTTAACAGGTTTTGGAAGAAGATAGTATTACATTTGATGATGCAGATGAAGATGGCGTGCTAACCCCACATAGTGATGCACTGGTAATATTTTTACTTGTACATGACAATAATGTGTAACGAGTTTTGATTGATCCAAGGTAGTTCCGTGATCATTCTGTTATGAGTTTTGATTGATCCAAGGTAGTTTCGTGATCATTCTGTTAAGAGTGGTAAATGAGATGCAAGCTGATGATAAGCTGATAACTAAGGCTCATACATTGTCTGGTTTTGACAGCTCGAGCATCGTAACAAAATTCGAGATAATACTCACCACATTCGCTGAAGGAGTAGTCAAAGACACTGAATTTCAAGTGGTAGAAATGGATATGGCTTATAACATGATTCTTGGTAGACCATGGATTCATGAGATGGATGTTGTTCCATCTACTTTGCATCAAGTTATCAAATTCCCTTCATAATGGGGAATACGACAAATTCGTGGTGACCAACAAGCATCTCATAGCATTAATTCTGTTGCATATTCAAGCGCAAAAAGCGAAGAAAAATAGCAATCACAGAACCTAGTTGAGGATGCTGCAACACAAGCCTCAACTAAGCATGGGCGAACAGATATAGACTCGAGGCCTGATACCATCCAAGAACTAGAGAAAAATGAAAATATCAAAACAACGATTGAGGAATTGGAAGCTATAGAACTATTTGCACCCTGGCCTGAAAGGGAAGTCTACATCGGGACCAACCTAAGCCAAGAAATGAAAGGTAAGTTGACTGAATTTTTAAAAACTAACGTAGATTGTTTTGCTTGGTCCCATTCCGATATGACAGGTATACCTCCGGAAGTGATTACCATCAAATTAAACAAAGATCCATCATACTCACCTGTCAAACAAAAGAAAAAAAGGCAAGAATCTTTCAATAATCAGGTGATTCAAGATGAGGTGCAAAAACTTTTAAAAATTGGGTCCACCCGCGAGGTAAAGTATCCGAATTTGGTTAGCTAATACTGTAGTAGTACCTAAAAAGAATGGTATGTGGCGAGCTTTTGTAGATTATACTGGCCTAAATAAAACATGTCCTAAAGATTCTTTTACATTGCCGCATATAGGTCAACTAATTGATGCTACTGCAGGACATGAATTATTAAGCTTTTTAGATGCATATTCAGTGTATACTCAGAAAAAAATGGATCATGTAGATGAAGAAAAGACTTTATTTATAATAGACAGGGGGACTTACTGTTACAAAGTAATGTCATTCGGTCCCAAGAATGCTGGAGCCACACATCAAAGGCTGGTGACCAAAATATTTCAAGAACATCTAGGGAAAATCATGGAGGTTTATATAGATGATATGCTGGTTAAGTCACAACAAGCAGGAGATCATATTCAACACTTGTCTAATACATTTCATATTCTTTGTAAATTTAACATGAAATTAAATCCTGAGAAATGTGTGTTTGGAGTTTCGTCAGGTAAGTTCTTGGGATTTCTTGTTTCTAACCGCGACATTGAAGTAAATCCCGCACAAATTAAAGCTATTGAAGAAATTCCGATCTATTGAGGAAATTACGGATACACTGACGAGTAAAAAAGAAGTACAGAGACTGACAGGAAGAATAGCTGTTTTGGGAAGTCTTATTTCCAAGTCATCAAAAAAATGCTTCAGGTTCTTTTCAGCCCTAAAAAAGCATGATCAATTTGAATGGACTGAAGAATGTCAACATGCGCTTAAAATTTTGAAAGTATACTTGTCAAATCCACCATTGCTCGCAAAACCAAAAGATGGGGAAAAAAATACTCATCTACCTTGTTGTTTCAGAAGTGGCGGTAAGTGTTGTGTTAGTTCGAGAGGACCAAAGTAAATAATCTCCGATTTATTATGTTAGTAAGTATGGGCACGTGATTTTTGCTTCACATGAATTACTCCTACAAAATCAAAACAAAAAAAATTATTTGTTTTATTGTGTGCAATGTTGTGAATTGTCGTGGTATTTTTTGTCATTATTTGCATTTGTCCGCACATGTTTATTTGTTTTAAATTAATGAAAAATACAAAAAAATGTGTTGCAATTGTATTTACATTTTAATTAGACATTCCAGAAATAATTGGTAAGTTAAGTGTTCTAAAAAATAGAAAAATCAAAGAAATAATGTATTTTGCATTTTTTAGTGTTCAGTGTTAAATTGTGTGATTTTCTTTTAATTCGATATTTAGTTATTTGTGATAATGACTACTTAGAGTCAATTAATATTTTTAGGATAAATTGATCAAGAATTAATCTAGGTTGTATTTTTATTTTTTTTACTAGGAAGAAAATTGAAAAGAGAGAGAAAAGAAAATAAAAGAGAATGAAGTAGGAATTGGGCCAATTTTAATTAAATTCCCAAGCCCAAACACCCTTACACAACCCAAATTACCCCCCTCATCCGGTCCAAATTGACTAAGCCATTTCGAACATCCAAACGACGTCGTTTTTATCACGCTCAATCTGGACCGTCGATCCCATTAGATCGAACGGTTCAGTCCGTCTCCAGCATCGACGAAACGACGTCATTTCAGGTTGGTTGATCTGAACCGTCCATTTCATTTGATCGGATGGTCCAGTATGGTTCCCAGGCTCCGACCCGTTCCCATCCAAAGACCGACCCAATCTCGATGATAAGAAAATGACGTCCTTTCCATTAATGAAGTGATCCAAACTGTTGATCTCATCAGATCTAGCAGCCTGGATTCAACCCTCCCCCTCCCATATATAAATCCATAAACACACCCCAGCCCCCCCATCAGTCACCCTCGTCTCTCAACTGCCTAAACCCTAGATACCCGCCGCCCTAAAACACCACCGCCTTAAGCCGACGGCGCCGTCTCCGATCATTACCAGAATAACACCCCGGAACCCTCTCAACCTCCTCATCCCAAATACCCAAGCCCCTTCCCTCGAATATCATCAGAACCCTTCGAATCTTGATTGGAAGGGACGAACCCTAGCGTCGCCCTAATGTTCTCTGATGGCGGCGCCGCCTCAGAACACCCCCAAAATCACACCCCATGAACCACCAACAACTCCCCATCCCAAATCCCATGTCCCTTTCCCTTGAACCCCTCCCGAATCATTCGAATATTAGATTATAGATTTAACCATAGAATCCCAAAAGTTCGAATCAGTGAGGTTTTAAAGGTTTCGGGTTGGAATCGATTTTAGTTGTGTGCTCTCAGTTGAGAACACACGATTGAAGTTTATTCTGACCACAAATTCAGAGATTCATCAAGGTTTCATGTCAAGAACAGTGTCTGTTAGTTTTGGAGAGGTAAGCTTGGTTTTTCCTTTTCCATTTTTCTTTTGTTTTGTTATTTATTTGCCTATGTTTCTTCTCCTTCTTCTTCTTTCTTGATTAATCTAGTTTCTGATGAGGTTATACTTTTATGTTTTATTTTAATCATTCTGTTTGTTTTTAGTTATTAGCTAGCTTTTGTGTTTAAGTACCGATATCCGAATTAGACCTAGGGTCACTAGGTTCAGTATAATTGAAACCATCATGTTGTTGTTTGATTCCCTGCTAATCCGCCTGTGTAACTGTTCCGAGTATTCAAATAGGTTCTTTCCTTTTCATTGATTAGTTCATTGCTAAGGTCAATTCTGTTTGTTCATATGTGAAGTATTTTTTGATTTCGCTTCAATGTCAAAACTTGTAGGTTCAGAAACTGATACCATTTGTTTCTGGTTACCTATTGTTTCGGTTTTAAAGAACTGTTTAATTTGAAAAAAAATCAGAACCTATAGAAGGTTTAATTGAATAATGAAGGAACTTTAAAGGGATGGCTTGAGAATTATTTAATGCAAATGGTCACCTAATAGGGGCTGATAACAATTGATAGGGGGCACAATAGATATATTAGCTAATAAGCACTAAGTTAGTAGGATTGTAAAAGATAAAAGACAACTAATAGTGAAAACTACACTAAGGCTGATTTTAAGGGCTAGAATATGCATTACTGATTAAAATGAAAAGGTACTAAGGTAATGGGGTAATTAAAAACTGAAAAGATAAGTTTCTAGTGGATTGTGCACTAATTGAAATGCCTACTTAAGGACACATAGAGACATTGAAAAGGGGCCTGGAAAAAAAAATTGGAAGGGTTGAAGAGCTGGAAAATCCAAAAAAAGACTGCTATTTTAGGAAGGTTTTGAGAGGCTAAAATTTTCCAGAAACATAGAAAGTTGTAAAAATCCCTATTCCATTTAAGTTCTAATATAAAAATCAAGAGAATACCCAAAAGATATTACTATTCCATTGATTTCATTTTGAAACCTCAACTTGCTAAGGCCTTCTGTGTTCATTAAGTGTGATAAAATGGCTCGAATTTGGCTGTTGGTTAAAATCTGGTAGTAGAGTCAGTATTTAAACTCTTGTTCCATTGGTTGTTGCTTGGTTTCACTGAAAGTTGGTTGTTTTGGGCTTTCCTGCTGTTGTTGTTGAGTTCACTGATCCGCATATCCTCTTTGTTACCTCTTTTCCAGGTATTCTGACTCTCTAAGAGACAAATGTAAACATGAGAGCTGTGATTGACAAGATTTTTATGAATAAATGGTTGTCCCTATTTACATCCTCAATGACAATCATTTGTTCATGATTTCCTAGAATCATATAGGGTAGAGTAACTATATTTTAGCTTGAATTGTTCATCTTAGCAGAGTAGCCACATTTGAAAATTCATGCTGTATTTTGTTCAGATAAGATATGAGATTGGATAGTGTAATAATGTAGGACATTTGACTGCTCTGTGTATGGATTGTTAATTAACCTGTTTACATGTCTGCATAGCTTGCACTGGATTATGTGATTTTGTATTAGGAAATGAAGCAATCTGGTTGTTACTCTAGTTGGTATATATCTGCTAATTTTCAGTTAAAAATGCATTTGTCTAAGCATGAGGTTGGTCTGTTTGGATGTGCAGAATTTTGAAACAAAATAGAATCAGAAGTGTTTGAACTCTTGTGACACAAGTTTTATAGTTATATTAAGTGAGGTTTTCTATTTGTTCATCATGCTATTCTTTGAAGTCCCATCTACTGTTTATAAGGGTTTGGCCTTGGTTTAAGTGAAAGTTAAATTTTTCTGTTCGTTTTGCATAACTGGTACTCATCCTAATGCCAATTGTGATAAATCAATAAGTGTTTGAATGCATTAATCAAGTTATTTACTTGTCACTCCTTGTTAAGAAATTATAAATTTTGGGAGTTAAACAGAAGTGCCCGCACGTGACTTGAATTTTTGAGTTAAGTGGGTCTTGCATTACTTTGGTTTGTCGCAAATAAATATTAAGTGCTCTAAGTGGTGATGTAAAAGAGGTTTGATCTTGGGTATTGGTCTCATCTTGTTGGGTTGACTTCAGGCCCATTTTCTATAGCTCAACTCTCATGCATATGCGACCAATGTCAGTAGTGTTGCATTTTTGGCACTGGGTACCACTTTCAGGCCCAAATATAGAATGTGGATTGTGTGTTGGTGTTAAGTTGATTCAGGCTTCAACTTTGGATAATTACAACTGCAGGAGTTTTCTTTTTAATTAATTTTTCGTTCCTTGATTAACAGGTCGCGATTAGATAATTCACGATGTAGGACTCTTGTTTTTGTCTTCTAATCTAGATACAAAAAATGATTAATATTCGTAGCAAACCTTTAGGTCCGTTAAAGTACGATTGTGGTTGCGTATACGTTCATGTAATATGACCATAATCCTAAAATTAATTCAGAGTATGCGTTCGCGCAACTTTGCTCAATCTTTGCTTAATAATAAAATATGTTACAAGCTTTTAATTATTTTTTTTAGTTCACATAAGTTTATTAAAATCACATAGGGCCATCTTAGTAATTACATAAATTAGATATAAATTGACAAAATTTGTAGCATATCCTTTAGGGCCGTTTAAAACACTAGTGTGATTGCGTATACGTCCGCGTAACACAATTACACTTCTAAAAATAAAACCGAAGTATGCGTTCGCGCAACTTTGGCCCAAAATTTCCTAATAATAATTAAGCGTTATTAATTGTGGACACGTTCGCGTTACATAATTTTTGACGCACCAAAGGGGCGGGTATACGTACGCGTAACCAGTTTTAAAATAATTTTCTAATTAAAAGCGGTGAAAGAGACAAATGCACATAGGTTTAAAATCAGTAATTAAATAATTCAATAAGCCAAGTATGATCAAAGCGACCGTTTTAGAACCACGGAACTCGGGAGTGCCTAACACCATCTCCTAGGTTAATAGAATTTCTTACCCGGATTTCTGGTTCGCAGACTGTATACAGAGTCAAACCTTTTCCTCGAGTCGGGATCTAAACCGGTGACTTGGGACACCATAAATCTCCCAAGTGGCGACTCTAATTTTTAATTGAAATAAATCCCGTTTCGATTGTCACTTCAAGTTGGAAAAAAACTCCTTTATTATACCTCTTTCGGGGGTGTAGGTAAAAAGGAGGTGTGACAGCTCTGGCAACTCTGCTGGGGACAAGAACCCAGAATTTTTCGTTCAGGGTTCAAGAATTAGAGTTTGGAATATTCGTTGTATTTGGCTTGTATATTATTTGATTTTATTACATGTTTAGGACTAATGTGCAGTTGTTGCTGTTTACTGCTTTGATATTTTGTGAATTGTATATATAAATTGCTACGAAACCCATCTTCTCTCTGAGTCTTCTAAATCATGAAGAAGGGTGCACTTCGTGTGCCTTCTTTTCTGTATAGAGTCTTTTCCCATTTAGAACGAGGTTCGGACAAGTTGCTAAGCCGGCGGAGCTTCTGTATCCCCGGTATGCTGCCCCCTCTCGGCTCGAGTTGTCTGCTCGGGTAAGCTAGGTCTAGAACAAATAAACCCAGGTTTTTAAACCTAGAATAACATAGCCTCATACTGGATCCCTAGTAGGAACTTTTGTTAGCATCATGTGCATTTGACTTCGGAAACTCAACACAGGGGTTGGGTCTGTCTAGGACAGGTGTACCTGAAATGAAAAAGACCATCCTGATGCATCTTACTTGCTACTTGTGCATTTATTTGCTTCGGACTTGCATGTTGACCGACTTTTGAATATTGAAAAAAAACAAAAAAAAAGAATAAAGAGAGAAATAGCAGTGTAGAGGGTTAAGGGAGTTAATCACCTGTTTTAAAAATGCCAATGTCCAAATAGTGTCGAAACTCTACCGGATTTTTGAGAAAAATAAAAAAAAAGAGTTTTTGTTTTCAAAATAGTTTGTTTTATTTGCCACTGAAAAAGAAAAAAAAGAGTCTTGTTTTCAAAAATAGTTTATTTGCCAATTAAAAATCAAAAAATGTTTTTGTTTTCAAAATAGTTTGTTTGCCCGAACTACGTCAGTTTGATTCTCACCGGATGTGAGATACATAGGCAACCCCATCGGGTCCAACTTCCCTTTTTGCAAAAATAGCCCAAAAACAGTAAAAAAAAATTTAATGTTGTCATAAATAAGTTAGGTGATGCCATTCTTGTCTGAAATAAGTCGAATGTCCCCAAAAGGACGCCGCAAGGCCATTTTTGCAAGAACAGCTACCATGGGTCATTTTTAACGGTTAGTAGGTACAACCTTAAAATCTTTCTCCTTGAAGTGCTAAAAGGTCGTATCTGCAAAACCAAGATGTGATTTTTCTTAAAAATAATCTTTTTGAAAAATGATCACTTTTTCCTAGGGAGTCATTATATCACCTTAAATAAATGTGCAGGATGAGCACGGTTGAAATTGAACCCTTCACAGTCCTTAAATAGATCCCTTTGAAGCTCCATCTATGGTGGAATGACCTAGGCACGGATAGTAGAGAGACAGTGGTGAATGTTCTGGGCGGTCTCGTTGGGTTATTGAACATCAAGCCGAGGCAGGATATTATTGAAGCATTGATACCTTTTTGGGACTCAACTTGCAATGTGTTCCGGTTCTCAGATTTTGAGCTCACGCCGACCTTAGAAGAATTGACAGGTTATGCAGGCCTTAACGGAAACTTGAGGGGTCAATATCCTTTGTCACCAAGACCAGTATCTCTATACCGATTTTTGGATTTACTGAGTATTAGTCGTGATGTTCAGAACGAGGACTTATCTAAAGGATATTGTACTCTCATGTTCTTGTATCAACGTTATGGTAATCCTCGGGGTTTCGAAGAGCCGGATCTTGGGCTGACCCATGCCGGAAATAGAAACAAATGGGAAGCAAGGCGAGGTTTGGCATTCATAGCAGCATTCTTGGGGGTTGTGATCTGTCTGCGCAAAGATGCTAAGATAGAAATGGGCCTCGTAGGGATGATCGATATGGCAATCAAGAAGGCCAACAACATGGCGGTTCCCCTAATCTTATCTGAAATCTACCGAGCCTTGACTATATGCAGGGAAGGAGGAAAATTCTTCCAAGGTTGCAGTCTGTTACTCCAACTGTGGATGCAAGAACACCTCTGCCATCCAGTTGGATATATGAATTCTGGTTTGACCGGGTTAAGTTGTATTGAAAAGTTTGAACAACGAATAACGGGTGTTGGATTTCCAGAAGGTACTGAAGCTTGGCTTGAACAACTGAGATCCTTAACGTCCGATAAAATTGAATGGGCATTTGGGTGGCTTCCCGTCATTGAAGAAGTGTACATGTCGGTAGGAGAGTGCTTATTCTCTTAATGGGCATCCGGAGTATCTAGCCATATGCTCTCCATCGGGTATTGCGACAATTGGGAAGATTTCAAGTCGTCCCCAATGATGAAGACTTGAGCAAACAAGTCATTGAGTTAGGTCCCAGAGTTGCATTTCTAGAGGATAGAATTCGCAAGTTATGGAATGAATGTAGATTTCTCGAGCCCAGAACCATGGTCTGAAATTTAGCTAGAGGCGAAGTAGATCCAAAGTATAATGTATGGTTCGGGAAAAGATTCCAGATTCCCCAAAAACCTGCTAAGAGAGCCCATGTCCAGCAATTTACTGATGACTCACGAGAACAATGGGGTTGGCTGGCAAAAGAAGAAACCAACATGGCCGAAATAAGCAAACTGGAAAGATAAGTGATAGACCTACAATTTGAAAATGGTGTGCAAACTGCTGCAGACGAGGGGGAAAGAAAAGATTGACTCAAGAAAATGAGGCTCTTAAGGCTCAGATCCAAAAAATGAGAATAGATGTCAGAAAACCAGAAAGGAGCCGGGCTGACTAAAAACTCAGAAACGAACTGAAAGGGAAAGCCCGCGAATGTCAAGAGGACTTGGAAAAATCTAAAGCTAGCTTGGCAAGAATCTGGGCCAGATGGACAAAGGGTGAAAACGAGCGAGCACTTCATATGCAGAAGATGAAGAGGTACCATGAGGGGAGCGTTACTATCCTAAGGGAAAATATAGTCACTCTCGAAGATAGGATATTCCGGTAAGCTAGAGATTTCAGAGCAGATAGGAATCACTATTATGACCTGATGGCGCGGATGGAGGAACAAATGCATAAGTTTCAAGATCAACTCCTCCATAATTCTCAAATGCTGGAAACGTGGGATCAACAGATAGGACGGTTGTTGCGTGAAAAGAGCAGGATTAGAGAAGGGGTTAGAAATATCGCATATTACATTACTGCAAAATGCCGAGTGTGTGAAGACATGACCCGTACCACCTTTTTTGCAGCAGTAATGACATTCGTCAAGCAGATAATGAGCGATCTGGAGAGGCTTCAAAGGGATCTTGCACAAAGGCCCACGGCAAGGCCGAATGATGCCACGCAGGCCCCAGTGAATTTTGGGGCATTGATGTATTCTTAATCTTTGTTTTTGTATCTTTCTTGTTGAAGTTTGTAAGTCTGCCAGTCAGTCCTTTCTAAGTTTGCTTTGTTGTCCTTTCAAAAATTTGTAACTTCTTCCAAGTGTTATAATAAGAGCAGTTGTTTTGTAAAAAAATATTTTGCTACGTATTTTTACATCGGCCAGAACTACGCACGGTCTGATTCATGCGGGGACATGATACGTAGGCAATCCACATAAGATTCAACCACCACTAAAAGAAGGAAAAAAAGGGAAAATGAATTGAAGGAAAATTTGAGAGGCGCTAAAAAGGAGCACAATTATGAGAGGCCAGAATGACGCACACAACCGAAGCAAATGCATAATAGAAAATGGTTAACTGCCTAGGTGCATTGCATCCGATTGTATATTTGTTAAAACTCTAAAAACTAACAAGTTTGTTGTTTCCAGAGAATTCAAGCAGTTAGTTTATCTAGAGCGTACTGGCACATTACCATTATCAGACTGGATCAAAGGGACCGATACCAGTGATCATGTCTAGCCCCGAAAGAGAAAGAAGCGATGAGGTGGGAGAAATAGATGTGCAAGCCATGAAAGATGAAATGTACAAGTTAAAACAACAAATGGCTGAGATGTACCAGGCCTGGACAAAGTGTCAGCCACCACCAGCCTATCCCACCAACCCTACTTTCCTCCCAATACCCGCCCAATCTCCAGAACAGTTTGTTTCGGACTCATCCCCAAATTTTCCCACATATCAGCATCATCAGGGAACTACCTCTCAGACACCACAAGTTCTAAAGACAATTCCATACCCTCCTCCGCCCATTACCCCTATTTTTGTGGCACATCCACCAGCCCCACTTCACAGGTCTTCCAGCAAGCATGTATTCCAAATGCATGACAATCATTATTACCCTCCTGAACCCACTTTCAAAGCACCTGAACCGTGTCTTTACCCTCCTCAGCTTGGTATCTCGGCAGAAATTGAGAAGCCTCATAAGAATTTGGATCAAGAAGAGATGGCCAGGAAGGTTAAAAGTTTGGAGCAATCCTTTAGAGATATGAGGGGACTAGGAGGTCAGGTAAGTGTAGCTTACAAAGACCTATGTTTATTTCCAAATGTACAACTGGCAGCAGGGTTCAAAATGCCCAAATTCAACTTGTACAATGGACATGGAGATCCAGTGGCCCATCTGAGGGGATTTTGCAGTAAAATGAGAGGAGTAGGAGGAAGGGATGAATTGTTAATGGCATACTTCAGTCAGAGCCTGAGCGGCTCCGCGTTAGAATGGTACACCCGTCAAGATCATGGTCGGTGGTACACTTGGGACGATCTGGACCAAGCATTTTCCTGCCACTTTTAGTACAATCTGGAAATCGTCCCAGATCGTTTGTCTTTAACAAAGATTGAGAAAAAGTCCGAAGAATGTTTCCGAGAATACGGTTTCCGTTGGAGAGAGCAGGCAGCGAAGGTTGATCCGCCGATGAAGGATAGTGAGATGGTTGATTACTTCCTATAGGCCTTAGAGCCCACTTATTTCGGCCACCTGTTGTCGTCAGTCGGGAAGTCTTTCAATGACGTGGTAAAAATGGGAGGCATGGTGGAGGAAGGACTGAAGTCCAATAAAATCATGAGTTATTCAGCGATCAAGGCGACCACCCAAGACATCCAAAGCGGCACCGGAGGAGTGTTGGGAAGGAAGAAAAAGGAGGAAGTTGCAACAGTGGAGTCGAGAACGTGGCCCAGGTGCCCATCACCGTACTACAACCAGCCACAACCCCACCCTCAAACTTACCCCCACACTCCATATAGCCCACCACAACATTACTACCAACAGCCAGATCCCCACTTCTCTGTCCATCATGCTCAGACATATATTCAACCTCCGGCCCATGCACAATGGCGTGCGCCAGCTCCATAAAATACCTACCCAACTCCAAAAAATCTCTACCCACCCCCAAGAGCCTACAGAAACCCCTCTGGAACAGGTTTCCATTCAAGCCAAGGCTTCAGGAATGAGAGGGCACAGAAGCAAAAGGCTTTTACTCCACTGGGAGAATCATATACCAGTTTATTCTACAGGCTGAGGCAGTTGGGCATGTTGAACCCGATTGAGGCTAAGTTGCCAAACCCTCCTCCAAGAAATCTTGACCACTCAGTAAGTTGTGAGTATTATTCAGGGGCCCTGGACATGACACAGAAAAATGCTGGAAATTGAAAACAGCTATTCAAGAACTCATCGACACTCGTCGGATCGAGGTTCAAGCCCCAGAAATGCCCAACATCAATCAAAATCCACTTCCAGCCCATCACGAGACTAATATGATTGAGTTGGTGCAAAGATAGGGAGAACCGAAGAAACCCTCGCAAACAGTAATGATGATCCGTTCCAGTGAAATCGGTTCAAAAGAGAAGGTGACCAGCAGAAAGTCAGAGGTCTTGTTCAAAGGGGTGAATAACAAGCCAGTTGTGGTGGCCGAGAAAGGGTCATCGAGCATTGTTACAGTGAAACCAGAACAAGTAAAAATGGTGGTACCGGGGGTTGCAAGTAAACCTATTATGGCCGTGAAGGGTGCTCGCATAGAGCATGTTATTATAAAGCCGGTAACTCAGTTGCCAGTGATCAACAGTAAAGCTGTCCCTTGGAATTATGAACAAGTGGTGGTGACATATAAAGGGAAGGAGATCAGGGAAGAAGTTTGTGAAGCTCAGGGTCTGACTCGTTCAGGGAGGTGCATTGCCCCTGGAGAGTTGAGAAAAGCCAGAATTCCCAAAGATAACTCGGTATTAGTAAAGAAAGTTGTGACAGAACAAGAAGCGGAAGAATTCTTGATGAAAATGAAAGTACATGATTACTCTATTATGGAACAATTGAACAAAACACCCGCCCAGATCTCATTGCTCTCATTGCTAGTCCACTCAGATGAGCACCGTCAGGCGCTGATGAAAATATTGAATGGAGCCCACGTCCCTGACAAGATCTCGGTGAATAACTTGGAGAAAATAGCAAATAAAATCTTTGAGGTAAACAAAGTTACCTTCTCAGACGATGAGTTGCCTGTGGAGGGTACAAAACATAACATGGCCCTTTATCTGATGGTGAAGTGCGAAGACTCGGTGGTCACACGAGTTCTGGTTGACAATGAGTCCAATGCAAATATATGTCCTCTTTCCACGTTGAATAAGCTAAAGGTCGATAATGACAGAATTCATAAGAAAAGTGTTTCTGTGCGAGGGTTCGATGGCAGAGGCAAAGATTCTGCGGGTGACATAATACTAGAATTGACAATAGGGCTCGTGGAGTTCACTATGGAGTTTCAAGTGCTAGATGTGGCGGTCTTTTATAGCCTTTTGTTGGGGTGACCCTGGATCTATGCCGCCAAGGCAGTGCTATCTACGTTGCATCAAATGGTTAAATTCGAGTGGGACAGACAGGAGATTGTGGTGCACAGTGAAGATAATATGTGTGCCCTGGGTGATTCCATTGTACCCTTCATCGAAGTAGAAGATGACCAGGGGCCGTGGGTATATCAATTCTCTGACACAGTACTAGTAGAAAAGGTCCCCGAGGGGAAAAGCATCCCAGTTCCTAGAGTAACATTCGCAACTATCATGGTGGCTTCTGAAATGTTAAAGAATGGTTTCATACCGAGTAAAGGTTTGGGTGCTGATCTTCAAGGCATCGTGCAACCAGTTTCTCTTCCAAAGAATTTTGATACTTTTGGTTTGGTGTTTAATCCCACCGCGACAGATGTGAGACGAGCCCGCAAAATGAAGAAGAAGGCATGGGTCATGCCAAAGCCAATCCTGCGTCTGTCCAGATCTTTCGTCAGGCCGAGTATTAGAAAGCAGCTGTTGTTAAAAGTTCCCGGGTCACTGATTGGTGCTGATGGAGATTTGGATAAAGGGTTCGAAAGGTTATTTGCCGAGGTTAACATGGTAGAAGCTGGGGAAGGGTCAAGCAAGGCAGATGTGCAGTTTGTGGGACCCAAGGCAAAGCTCAATAATTGGAGGGCTACTCCTCTTCCCACTCGGAAGGAGTCTTGGTAGTTCGCTCTAATGTTCCTTCTTGTTTGTCTGGATTATTCCAGGGTTGTAATCCAGATTTTTATTTTTCAGTCGGTCCAAGTGTGCAAAACCTTGTTATCTTATATTTCAATAAAATGAAAAGCTTCCTCTTCATTCTTTGTTTTAATTTTGTTTTATTTTCTTTTTTTCTGTACAGTTTTCTTTATACTGGCCCTAATGACATGGCATACATAAGGAATCCTCGACCTAGTCTAGAAAATCAATCTGACTCCGAAATAATAGTGCAAAAAGTAGATTATGAGTCGGAATACGATGAGGATGAAGCCTTCGAAGATATTAGTAGGGAACTAAGTCAATTCGAAGAAAAACGCAGGCCTAACTTAAACGATACAGAAGCCATCAATCTAGGGGACGCAGATAACATCAGGGAAACTAAAAGAAGTTGAGCCGAATATCAGAGGAGAATTAATCAAAACACTTATTGAATTCAAAGACATTTTTTCATGGTCATATGACGACATGCCGGGTTTAAGCACCAATTTAGTGGTTCACAAATTGCCTACTGACCCGATATTCCCTCCCGTCAAGCAAAAATTAAGGAAATTCAAAACTGATATGAGTATGAAGATCAAGAAAGAGATAACCAAACAACTAGATGCAAAGGTTATTCGGGTCACTCGATATCCTAATTGGTTGGCTAATGTGGTGCCAGTGCCGAAGAAGGACGGAAAAATCAGGGTGTGCGTTTATTATCGCAATCTGAACAAAGCAAGCCCAAAGGATAACTTTTCGTTACCCAACATCCACATTTTGATCGATAATTATGCCAAACGTGAAATCAGATCTTTTGTGGATTGCTATGCTGGGTATCATCAGATTTTGATGGATGAAGAAGATGTAGAGAAGACATCATTCATCACGCCGTGGGGAACTTATTGCTATAGAGTAATGTCATTCGGTCTGAAGAACGTTGGGGAAACATACATACGAGAAATGACCAATGTATTCCATGATATGATCCATAAAGAGATTGAAGTGTACGTGGATGATGTGATAATCAAGTCAAAGGAGCAGGCCGACCACATCGCAGATTTGAGGAAGTTCTTTCAGAGGCTTCGCAGGTACGACCTCAAACTCAACCCTGCCAAATGTGCATTTGGTGTTCCATCCGGAAAGCTGTTGGGATTCATAGTCAGTCGGAGAGACATTGAGTTGGATCCGTCAAAGATTAAAGCCATCCAGGAATTACCACCTCTGAATAATAAGACTGAAGTAATGAGTCTGTTGGGAAGGTTGAATTACATCAGCAGGTTTATTGCTCAACGCGCGACAACCTGTGAGCCTATCTTTAAGCTACTAAAGAAGGATGCTGCAGTCGATTGGACTGAAGAATGTCAGGAGGCGTTTGACAAGATAAAAGGGTATTTATCAAATCCACCTATGTTGGTTCCACCTGAACAAGGGAGACCATTGATTCTTTATTTAACGGTCCTGGAGAATTCATTTGGCTGTGTACTAGGGCAGCACGACATCATCGGCAAGAAGGAGCAAGCCATCTATTATCTCAGCAAGAAGTTTACGGCTTATGAGGTTAAGTACACTCATCTTGAGAGGACGTGTTGCGTCCTGACTTGGGTGGCACAGAAATTGAAGCATTATCTGTCGTCCTATACTACTTATCTCATTTCACGCTTGGATCCATTAAAGTATATTTTTCAAAAGCCTATGCCCACAGGGAGACTGGTGAAGTGGCAAATATTACTCACAGAATTCGACATCGTCTATGTGACGAGGACTGCAATGCAAGCCCAAGCGCTGGCCGATCACTTGGCCGAGAATCCGGTAGATGAAGAATACGAGCCATTGAGGATGTATTTTCCTGATGAAGAAGTGATGCATATCGACGAGCTGGAACGACCAAGGAACCAAGATGGAAGCTTTTCTTTGACGGGGCAGAAAATATGAAAATAGTTGGAATATGAGTTATACTTATTTCTGAAACAACGCACCACCACCCTGTTACGGCTCAGCTTCGTTTCTATTGTACCAACAACATGGCTGAATATGAGGCATGCATCTTGGGTTTGCAGTTAGCTGCGGACATGGATGTCCAGGACGTTTTGGTCTTGGGAGACTCGGACCTCCTAGTACATCAAATTCAAGGAGAATGGGAAATATGAGATTTGAAGCTCATACAGTATCGACAATGTTTGCATGATCTTTGTTAATGGTTTCGATCAGTGGAGTTTAGGCATATCCCAATAGTCCATAATGAAGTTGCAGATGCTTTGGCTACCTTAGCAGCAATGTTGATCCATTGCATATTCAAGTCCATGATCAGCATGCTTATTGTAACATGGTGGAAGAAGAATTTGATGGCGAGCCATGGTTCCATGATGTCAAGGAGTACATCAGGATGGGGATATACCCAGTGCAGGCCACATGAGATCAAAAGAGAGCAATTCGACGATTAGCAAATGGATTTTTTTATTAGTGGAGGAGTGTTGTATAAAAGAACACCCGATCTCGGATTGTTAAGGTTCGTAGATGCTAAACAAGCTACGACAGTCATGATGGAAGTACATTCTGGAGTTCGTGGGCCGCACATGAGCGGATATGTATTGACGAAGAAGATCCTTTGAGCAGGGTATTATTGTCTCACTATGGAGCGAGATTGTATTAGCTTCGTGCGCAAATGTCATCAATGCCAGATGCACGGAGATTTGATTCACTCTCCGCCATCGGAATTGCACACAATGTCGGCACCATGGCCCTTCATTGCTTGGGGCATGTATGTTATTGGGACCATTGATCCAGTAGCATCCAACAGGCACAGGTTCATTTTGGTGGCCATCGATTACTTTACCAAATGGGTTGAGGCCAAAACTTTCAAGTCTGTAACCAAGAAGGCAGTGGTTGATTTTGTACACTCAAAATATCATTTGTCGATTTGGAATCCCAAAGGTAATCATCAAAGATAATGGTGCTAATCTTAACAACAATTTGATGAAAGAAGTATGTCAGCAGTTTAAGATTACACATCGCAATTCCACCCCATATCTGCCTAAGGCAAATGGAGCAGTTGAAGCAGCCAACAAAA
This sequence comes from Nicotiana glauca, assembly GCA_026770625.1. Taxonomy (NCBI): domain Eukaryota; kingdom Viridiplantae; phylum Streptophyta; class Magnoliopsida; order Solanales; family Solanaceae; genus Nicotiana; species Nicotiana glauca. Next base: position 41,064 of record MU726589.1, on the reverse strand, counting down.
ATATAAAGAAGATATTGAGGAAAATGGTAGAAAGTTATAGGCAATGGCATAAAAAGTTACCATTTGCATTGTTGGGTTATCGCACTACTGTTCGTAGTTCAGTAGGTGCAACTCCTTATCTGTTGGTATATGGCACTGAAGCAGTGATCCCTGCGGAAGTTGAAATCCCGTCCCTTCGGATTATCGCTGAGGCTGAGATTGATGACGATGAGTGGGTCAAGACCCGTTTGGAGTAGTTGAGTTTAATTGATGAAAAATGATTGGCAGCAGTATGTCAAGGACAATTGTGTCAAAAGAGGATGGCAAGAGCATATAACAAGAAGGTGCATCCCCGGAAGTTTGAAGTAGGGCAGCAAGTGTTGAAACGGATCCTTCCACATCAGGCTGAAGCAAAGGGCAAGTTCGCCCCGAACTGGCAAGGACCGTTCATTGTAACCAGAGTATTGTCCTATGGTGCTTTATGTTTAACAGATATTGAAGGAAAATCATAGATATGGCTATCAATTCCGATGCAGTCAAGAGATATTATGTATAATTTCTTTAATATAATCATTGATTGTTTGTACTTGGCATTATCTCGAAGGTTGAAATGAAGAAGGCAATTTGTTCTGCTATCTAAATAATTTACCATGTGTTCACCCTTTTGAGCCTTATTTATTTTATTTCGTACCCCTCTTTTGGAATCAATAACCAAAAAGAAAAGAAAGAGAAGAAAGGAAAGAAAAAGGAAAAGAGTAAAGAAAAAGAAAAACAGAAAAGGGAAAATAATAATAACAAATGAAAAGAAAAAAATGTAACAACAAGGAAGAAGGGATGAACTACTTTTGACCTGATTCCTTAAAAAAAGATACGTAGGCAGCTTCATGGCTCGGTCATAGGGAAAATAAAATCAAAGGGTCCCCAAGCAAGAAACTGGGTAGAAGTTGTGTTTATAATGAGAAAGTTGGTTCCAAAAGTTATAATTCTAACCCGCTGGATTTGGTTTGAACTTTTTGATACCCTTTTCTCTCCAAACCTATCCAAGAATCCATATTAACATCCAAAGAAAGACCTCCCGATCAGTCTTCGAAAAGTGCCAAGTCAAGCAAGTAAAGATAATTCATACCAGGGGCAATACTCCAGTTTTAAGCAAGAAAAATGAAAAATGAGAGAGTCTTATTAGTGAAAACCCGCAAAGGCACTGTAAGGCGATGTGAGCTGAGAGAAGTCCAAAAAATGAGAGAGTCTTATTAGTAAAAACCCGCAAGGGCACTGTAAAGCGATGTGAGCTGAGAAAAGTCCAAAAAATGAGAGAGTCTTATTGGTGAAAACCTTCACAGGCACCATGAGGTTTTCACCAGGCACCATGAGGCGACAAATGAATTGCGAAAGGGACAAATGAGATAAGATTGACGACCAGAGATCCGTCAAGACATCAAGTTGAACGAAGATGGTGATTCGACCCAAAAGAGTTGGTTGGGGAAAACTTTGAGGCACAAAGCAAGAAGATTGGGAAATTGATCGATTGAATAGGCTGTGTTGATTAAATCGAAATACACAACATGATCATTGGGGTCAGTTATCTCATTCAGATAAGTCTTTTTCTTTCTCAAACAATCTTCGAAAGGAAGATCTTCTTCTTTATTTTTCATCTTTTGAAGTCATCATATTTCATTTCTTTTGGATAAGACTTTTCCAATAATAAGTTTGCTTTTATCAAATAAGAAGGATTGTCAGAGTTTACTGCTAGATTCCAAAGTGGTGCAAAGCAAAGTGAGGCTAGGATAGGCCGAAGAGAAGGTGATGGGACGTAAGAGGCGTCATTGATAAACCAAAGGATAAAATGGTGGAGGTTCAGTGAAAATATGGGATCGGATATAAAATCCAAAAAGGGGAAGGCAACAGTTGGAAAGTCTCAGATAAGAAGGTTAGAAGTGGGAAGAAACAGCTGGAAAGTTTACGGATAAGGAAGAAGTCAGAGTACCGGAAAGTCTCGACCAAGTTCAAGGCAGTCGAACGAAGCATAGCACGGAAATGAGCAAGGGGAAAACCATCCCCATCAAGAGTACCGCAACCAACACCACATTTTAAACTGACAGAGATTTTTCTTTGGCTGAAATAGGGGCAGAAAATCTCGGTTGTTTTGGACAAACTCACCGTAAGGAAGGGCAGGCACCAAACAAATGCACTCAGTTATCAAACTGGGGCAGAAAAAATTTCCTTTCGTTGTGTCTATTTTGTAGAAATCAGATACCCATTTGGAGAACGGGGAAAACAACACGGTTTTTAGGGTAAGAAGAATAGTTGAAGTTTTGAAGTCAGGAGCCCGCCTGGAGAACAGAGGCTTACTTCTTAAGTTTTGAAGTAAGGAGCCCGCCTGGAGATCAGAGGCGTACCTTTCAAGTGTCAGCAGTCAGGACCCTGCTTGAAGAACAGAGGGAGTATAATTCAAATTTCAGTCTTCGAGTTTTATTAATATTTGGTAAAAATGACACGCACCAGCTACCAAACTGGTGCAGAAAAGTTTCTTTGTTTTGTCAATTGTTATTGAAGTCAGGAGCCCGCCTGGAGAACAGAGGCGTACTTTTTTAAGTTTTGAAGTCAGGAGCCCGCCTGGAGAACAGAGGTGTACCTTTTAAAGTTTTGAAGTCAGGAGCCCGCCTGGAGAACAGAGGTGTACCTTTTAAAGTTTTGAAGTCAGGAGCCCGCCTGGAGAACAGAGGTATACCTTTTTTTAAGTTTTGAAGTTAGGAGCCCGCCTGGAGAACAGAGGTGTACCTTTAAAAGTTTTGAAGTCAGGAGCCCGCCTGGAGAACAGAGATGTACCTTTTAAAGTTTTGAAGTCAGGAGCCCGCCTGGAGAACGAAGGCGTACCTTTCAAGTTGTTGAAGTCAGGACCCGCCTGGAGAACAGAGGCATACCTTTAAAGTTTTGAAGTGAGGAGCCCGCCTGGAGAACAGAGGTGTACCTTTCAAGTTTTGAAGTCAGGAGCCCGCCTGGAGAACAGAGGCGTACCTTTAAAATTTTTGAAGTCAGGAGCCCGCCTGGAGAACAGAGGTGTACATTTTAAAGTTTTGAAGTCAGGAGCCCGCCTGGAGAACAGAGGTGTACATTTTAAAGTTTTGAAGTCAGGAGCCCGCTTGGAGAACAGAGGCGTACCTTTAAAAGTTTTGAAGTCAGGAGCCCGTTTGGAGAACAGAGGTGTACATTTTAAAGTTTTGAAGTCAGGGGCCCGCCTGGAGAATAAAGGCGTACCTTTCAAGATCAAGAAGTCAGAAGCCCATCTGGAGAGCAGAGGAAGAAAACAATGATCAGGAGAAGACATTTAAAGGATCAGCAATTAGGTACCCGCTCGAAGAAAAGGGAGAACATCTCAAGAAGTTGGTGCAAAGCGATAACAATGGATTTTACCAAGAAATACAAGACAACAAGACAACAAGGCAAAAAGAAACACAAGATCAAGTTTGAAGGTCTAGATAGGATTTTTGTAATTCATAGCCTAGTCTAGCTTCTTTATTTTTCTTTTAGCATGGTGTAATAAGGGGTCAGCAAGTAGCAGCAGCAGTAGCAGCAACAGTAAACACGGCTTCATGGTAGTCCCAGCTACCAAAACATCCCGATCTACATTGACCTGATTCCTTTTTTGCCAAGGATATGTAGTAAACCTTTGAAGCGTAGGTTCGGTCAAAATCTTTCAAAAAATGCTTCACACGGAGTGTTCAAACGGGCAAAAATCGCTTGTATCTGCTCACTTTATCTTTGCACGAAAACTCTTCGTGTTTACGGACAAAGAGGGGCAGCTGTGAGCATGTAATTTTTGCTTCACATGAATTACTACTACATAATCCAAACAAAAAAAATTGTTTTTTTATTGTGTTCAATGTTGTGAATTGTCGTGGTATTTTTTGTCATTATTTGCATTTGTCCGCATATGTTTATTTTTTAAATTAATGAAAAATACAAAAAAATATGTTGTAATTGTATTTACATTTTAATTAGACATTCCAGAATTAATTGGTAAGTTAAGTGTTCTAAAAAATAGAAAAATCAAAAAAATAATGTATTTTGCATTTTTTAGTGTTCAGTGTTAAATTTTGTGATTTTTTTTAATTCGATATTTAGTTATTTGTGATAATGACTACTTAGAGTCAATTAATATTTTTAGGATAAGTTGATCAAGAATTAATCTAGGTTGTATTTTTATTTTTTGTTACTAGGAAGAAAATTGAAAATGAGAGAAAAGAAAATAAAAAAGAATGAAGTAGGAATTGGGCCAATTTTAATTAAATTCCCAAGCCCAAACACCCTTACACAACCTAAATTACCCCCCCCCCCACACATTCGGTCCAAATTGCCTAAGCCACTTCGACCATCCAAACGACGTCATTTTTGTCATACTCAATCTGGACCGTCGATCTCATTAGATCAAACGGTTCAGTCCGTCTCCAGCATCGATGAAACGACGTTGTTTCAGGTTAGTTGATATGAACCGTCCATTTCATTTGATTGGACAGTCCAGTATGGTTCCCAGGCTCCGACCCGTTCCCATCCAAAGACCGACCCAATCTCAATGACAAGAAAACGATGTCGTTTCCATTAATGAAGTGATCCAAACCGTTGATCTCATCAGATCTAGCGGCCTGGATTCAACCCCCTCCCATATATAAATCCATAAACACACCCCAGCCCCCATCAGTCACCCTCGTCGCCCAAACCCTAGAGACCCGCCGTCCTAAAATACCACCGCCTTAAGTCGGCGGCGCCGTCTTCGATCATTACCAGAATAAAACCCCAGAACCCCCTCAACCTCCTTATCCCAACAACCCAAGCCCCTTCCCTCGAATATCATTAGAACCCTTAGAATCTTGATTCGAAGGGACGAACCCTAGCGCCGCCCTAATGTTATCCGATGGCGCCGCCGCCTCAGAACACCCCAAAAATCACACCCCTGAACCACCAACACCTCCCCATCCCAAATCCCATGTCCCTTTCCCTCGAACCCCTCCCGAACCGTTCGAATATTAGATCATAGATTTAACCATAGAATCCCAAAAGTTCGAATCAGCGAGGTTTTAAAGGTTTGGGGTTGGAATCGATTTCAGTTGTGTGCTCTCAGTTGAGAACACACAATTGAAGTTTATTCCGACCACAAATTCAGAGATTCGTCAAGGTTTCATGTCAAGAACAGTTTCCGTTAGTTTTGGGGAGGTAAGCTTGGTTTTTCCTTTTCCATTTTTCTTTTGTTTTGTTATTTAATTGCCTCTGTTTCTTCTCCTTCTTCTTCTTTCTTAATTAATCTAGTTTTTGATGAGGTTATACTTTTATGTTTTATTTTAATCATTCTGTTTGTTTTTAGTTATTAGCTAGCTTTTGTGTTTAAGTACCGATATCCGAATTAGCCCTAAGGTTACTAGGTTCAGTATAATTGAAACCAGCATGTTTAATGTTGTTTGATTCCCTGCTAATCAGCCTGTGTAACTGTTCCGAGTATTCAATAGGTTCTTTCCTTTTCATTGATTAGTTCCTTGCTAAGGTCAATTCTGTTTGTTCATATGTAAAGTATTTTCTGATTTCGCTTCAATGTCAAAAATTTTAGGTTCAGAAATTGATACCATTTGTTTTTGGTTGCCTATTGTTTCTATTTTAAAGAGCCGTTTAATTTGAAAAAAAATCAGAACCTTCAGAAGGTTTAATTGAATAATGAAGGAACTTTAAAGAGATGGCTTGAGAATTATTTAATGCAAATGGTCACCTAATAAGGGCTGCTAACAATTGATAGGGGGCACAATAGATATATTAGCTAATAATCACTAAGTTAGTAGGATTGTAAAAGATAAAGACAACTAATAGTTGAAACTACACTAAGGCTGATTTTAAGAGCTAAAATAGGCATTACTGATTAAAATGAAAAGGCACTAAGGTAATGAGGTAATTAAAAACTGAAAAGATAAGTTTCTAGTGGATTGTGCACTAATTGAAATGCCTACTTAAGGACATAGAGAGACATTGAAAAGGGGCCTGAAAAAAATTGGAAGGGTTGAAGAGCTGGAAAATCCAAAAAAAAAAGGTTGCTATTTTAGGAAGGTTTTGAGAGGCTAAAATTTTCCAGAAACATAGAAAGCTGTAAAAATCCTTATTCCATCTAAGTTCTAATATAAAAATCAGGAGAATACCCAAAAGATATTACTATTCCATTGATTTCATTTTGAAACCTCAACTTGCTAAGGCATTCTGTGTTCATTAAGTGTGATAAAATGGCTCGAATTTGGCTGTTGGTTAAAATCTAGTAGTAGAGTCAGTATTTAAACTCATGTTCCATTGGTTGCTGCTCGGTTTCACTGAAAGTTGGTTGTTCTGGGCTTTCCTGCTGTTGTTGCTGAGTTCACTGATCCTCATTTTCTCTTTGTTACCTCTTTTCCAGGTATTCTGACTCTCTAAGAGACAAATGTAAATATGAGAGCTGTGATTGACAAGATTTTTATGAATAAATGGTTGTCCCTATTTACATCCTCAATGCCAATCATTTCTTCATGATTTCCTGGAATCATATATGGTAGAGTAATTATATTTTGGCTTGAATTGTTCATCTTAGCATAGTAGCCATATTTGGAGATTCATGCTGTATTTTGTTCAGATAAGATATGAGATTGGATAGTGTAATAATGTAGGACATTTGACTGCTCTGTGTATGGATTGTAAATTAACCTGTTTACATATCAGCATAGCATGCACTGGATTATGTGATTTTGTATTAGGAAATGAAGCAATCTGGTTGTTACTCTAGTTGGTATATATCTGCTAATTTTCAGTTAAAAATGTGCAGAATTTTGAAACAAAGTAGAATCAGAAGTGTTTGAACTCTTGTGACACAAGTTTTATTGTTATATTAAGTGAGGTTTTCTATTTGTTCATCATGCTATTCCTTGAAGTCCCATCTACTGTTTATAAGGGTTTGGCCTTGGTTTAAGTGAAAGTTAAATTTTCCTGTTCATTTTGCATAACTGGTACTCAGCCTAATGCCAATTGTGATAAATCAATAAGTGTTTGAATGCATTAATCAAGTTATTTACTTGTCACTCCCTGTTAAGAAATTATAAAATTTGGGAGTTAAACAGAAGTGCCTGCACGTGACTTGAATTTTTGATTTAAGTGGGTCTGCATTACTTTAGTTTGTCGCAAATAAATATTAAGTGCTCTAAGTGGTGCTGTAAAAGAGGTTCGATCTTGGGTATTGGTCTCATCTTGTTGGGTTGACTTCAGGCCCATTTTCTATAGCTCAACTCTCATGCATATGCAACCAATGTCAGTAGTGTTGCATTTTTTGCACTGGGCACCACTTTCAGGCCCAAATATAGAATGTGGATTGTGTGTTGGTGTTAAGTTGATTTAGGCTGCAACTTTGGATAATTACAACTGCAGGAGTTTTCTTTTTAATTAATTTGTCATTCCTTGATTAGCAAGCCGCGATTAGATAATTCACGATGTAGGACTTTTGTTTTAGTCTTCTAATCTAGATACAAAAAATGATTAATATTCGTAGCAAACCTTTAGGGCCGTTAAAGTACGATTGTGGTTGCGTATACATTCGCGTAACATGACCATAATCCTAAAATTAATTCGGAGTATGCGTTCGCGCAACTTCGCTCAATCTTTGCTTAATAATAAAATATGTTACAAGCTTTTAATTATTTTCTTTAGTTCACATAAGTTCATTAAAATTACATAGGGCCATCTTATTAATTACATAAATTAGATATAAATTGACAAAATTTGTAGCATATCCTTTTGGGCTGTTTAAAACACTAGTGTGATTGCGTATACGTCCGCGTAACACAATCACACTTCTAAAAACAAAACCGGAGTATGCGTTTGCGCAACTTTGGCCCAAACTTTCCTAATAATAATTAAGCGTTATTAATTGTGGACACGTTCGCATGACATAATTTTTGACGCACCAAATGGGCGGGTATACGTACATGTAACCCGTTTCAAGATAATTTTCTAATTAAAAGTGGTGAAAGAGACAAATGCACATAGGTTTAAAATCAGTAATTAAATAATTCAATAAGCCAAGTATGATCAAAGCGACCGTGGTAGAACCAAGAACCACGGAACTCGGGAGTGCCTAACACCATCTCTTAGGTTAATAGAATTCCTTACCCGGATTTCTGGTTCGCAGACTGTATATGGAGTTAAACCTTTTCCCCGATTCGGGATTTAAATCGGTGACTTGGGACACCATAAATCTCTCAAGTGGCGACTCTGACTTTTAATTGAAATAAATTTCATTTCGATTGTCACTTCAAGTTGGAATAAACTCCTTTATTATACCTCTTTCGGGGGTGTAGGTAAAAAGGAGGTGTGGCAGTAAGTCATTATTAGATGCTGAGACTCGATATCCTCATCTAGAAAAACTTGCACTTGCATTATTTATGGCATCTAGGAAGTTAAAACCTTATTTTCAATGTCATCTTATCTCTGTAGTAACTGCCTACCCCTTGCGTAATATACTGCATAAGCAAGAATTATCAGGTAGACTAGCCAAATGGGTTATAGAGCTAAGCGAATATGACATAACATATCAACCAATAACTGTAATACAGTCACAAGTTTTAGCAGATTTTGTGACAGATTTTAGTCAAGGGATACAACTAGAAGCAGAAAAAGAATTATAGGTATTTAACGGGTCTAATCCAGGTACTTGGACCTTATTTACTGATGGTTTATCGAATGTAAAATGAGTAGGTCAAGGCATTGTTTTGGTACCACCTATAGGAAAAACCATACGACAAGCCATAAAATGTCATCCTATTACTAATAATGAGGCAAAATATGAAGTTATGATTGTAGGTTTAGAATTGGCCTGAGAACTCGGTATAGAATAGGTCGTAATCAAAAGCGATTTACAGCTCGTAGTTAACCAATGCAACAGTATTTGGAAAAGGCACGAGATTTAGTCAAGCAATTCCAAACTTGGAGAGTCATGCAGATACCAAGAGAAGAAAATGTCGAGCTAATCTCGCATCCGCCGCGGAAGTAACAAATGAAGAAAATGCTTCCGTGATACATTTGTTTCATTCAATGCTTGATCAACATAAAAACGAGGTAAATTATAATAATTTAACTTCAAATTGGAGAAATAAAATTGTCAATTTTTTGTAGTATGGAATACTTCCTAAGTGTGACGACCCAAAGGGTCATCATCGTATTTCTCCCTTTCTCCGCACTTCCGAGGCCTTGGAAACCTCGATGGTGGTTACCTCAATTTGCATGCACAGTCCGGGCATGAAGCCAGAAAGTTTTTATGTTAAAATATGTGAATTATGTGAAAATTTTGAAGAATTTTGATATTAATATTGATATAGTTGACTTTGGTCAATATTTTGGGTAAACGGACCCGAACCCGTGATGTGATGGTCCCGGGAGGTTCGTAGAAAAATATGGGACTCGGACATGTGCCCGGAGTCGAAATCCGAGGTCCAGAACCCCGGTAAAAGAATTTTTCTGTTAAATTATTTTCTGAAATCATTAAGGAAAAAATGAGACAAGATGGGTTGCTCTGATGGTAAGCAACCCTCACTTCCAACCGAGAGGTTGTGAGTTCGAGTCTCCCCAAGAGCAAGGTGGGAAGTTCTTGGAGGGAAGGATGCCGAGGGTCTATTTGGAAACAGCCTCTCTACCCTAGGGTAGGGGTAAGGTCTGCGTACATACTACCCTCCCCAGACCCCACTAGGTGGGATTATACTGGGTTGTTGTTGTTGTATTAAGGAAAAAATGAATTGAAAATGAGTTAGAAAATATAGGTATCGGGCTCGTATTTTGGTTCCCACACCTGATACAGGTCTTAAATATGTGTTAAGCGCTTTCTGTGAAATTTGGTCGAAATCGGACGTAGTTTGACGTTTTTTGGACTATGAGTTCCAAGTTTGAAAGTTTAAGAACTTTGAAATGAAAATCATGAGTTTTGAGGCTCGATTCTAT
>MU726589.1:0-23114 GCA_026770625.1 Nicotiana glauca | reverse complement strand
GCTTCGGAGGTATCACGGAGATCCTACCCACGTGTTAGATTTTAGCACTGTCCAGTTGGACAAGGATCTGTCCTACGAGGAGGAGCCGGTATCTATTCTAGACCGGCAGGTTTGACAGTTGAGGTCGAAGAGTTTTCCTTCAGTGCGTGTTCAGTGGAGAGGTCAGCCTCCTCAAGCATCGACCTGGGAGTCCGAGTCTGATATGCGGAGCCGTTACCCTCATCTATTTCTTGACTCAGGTACTTCTTTCTTTTGTCCGTTCGAGGACGAACGATTATTTTAGAGGTGGAGAATGTGACGACCCAAAGGATCATCACCGTATTTCTCCCTTTCTCCGCACTTTCGAGGCCTTGGAAACCTCGATGGTGGTTACTTCGATTTACGTGCGCAGTCCGAGCGCGAAGTTGGAAAGTTTTTATGTTAAAATATGTGAATTATGTGAAAAATTTGAAGAATTTTGATATTAATATTGATATAGTTGACTTTGGTCAACATTTTGGGTAAATGGACCCGGACCCGGACCCGGACCCGGACCCGGACCCGGACCCGTGATGTGATGGTCCCGGGAGGTCCGTAGAAAAATATGGGACTCGGGCATGTGCCCGGAGTCGAAATCCGAGGTCCAGAATCCCGGTAAAAGATTTTTTCTGTTAAATTATTTTCTGAAATTATTAAGGAAAAATAGAAATGAAAATTAGTTAGAAAATATAGGTATCGGGCTCATATTTTGGTTCCGACGCCCGGTACAGGTCTTAAATATGCATTAAGCTCTTTCTGTGAAATTTGGTCGAAATCGGACGTCGTTTGACGTGTTTCGGACTATGAGTTCCAAGTTTGAAAGTTTAAGAACTTTGAAATGAAAATCATGAGTTTTGAGGCTCGATTCTATGTAAATGATGTTATTTTGGCGATTTGATCGTGCGAGTAAGTACGTAGGATGTTTTTGAGGTTGTGTGCGTATTTGGTTTGGAACCCCGAGGACTCGGATGAGTTTTGGATAGGTGTCGGATTGTATTTTCTCATGGTTAAAAACCTATTGTGCTTCAGTTCTGCAGGCTTCGCAATTGCGAGCCTTCTATCGCAAATACGATTTTCACCTGGGAAGCATCGTTCGCAAATGCGAAGAAAAATATCGCAAATACGATGCCCGCCCTCGAACCCAGTCTTCGCAAATGCGAATGACTGTCCGCAATTGCGGATGTGAACCTTCGCAAATGCGAACAATAGTTAGCAAATGCGAACTTCCCAGTGTCCTTCAGAGTTCGCAAATGTGAACTCGACTTCGCAATTCCTATATTTGGTCGGGGTTCGCAAATGCGACATCAGAGACCTGTATATTCATACTTAGACGATTTTGAAGCTTCATTTTTCATATTTTCAAAACTCAAACACCCATTGGCCATTTTTCACGAACTCCCTCTTCTCCAAATCATTTGTAAGTCAACTTTTACTCAATTTCTTCAATCTTTAACATCATTTATCATGTTTTCATCTTAAAAATCAAGGTTTTTCATGGGTAAAAATGGGAATTTTGGGTAGAACCTAAGTTTTCTTAAAATTGGGGATTTGGACCTCAATTTGAGGTCCAATTTCAAAATAAAACATAGATATGAAATCGTGGGGTAATGGGTGACCGGGTTTTGGTTCGAACTTCGGGTTTTGACCACGTGAACCCGGGGGCGTTTTGGGAATTTTTGAGTAAAACTTTGGGAAAATCATTTTATGCATTCAAGTTGATTTAACTAGCATTTGTTGATACATTTGAGTAATTTATGACTAGATTCGAGCGGTTTCACGGCGAATTTAAGGGGTAAAGCTATTCTAGAGGCTTGAGTGGACTTTTGGAGCATTTGAGGTAAGTGTTTGTTCTAACTTTGGCTTGAGGGATTAGGATTAGGGTGTTAATTGCTACTTGCTAAATGTGAAGTACGATGTATAGGCATGGTGACAATTATCTATGCACCGGAGTCTAGCATGACCGTGAGTCTTATATGTGCTGGATTCGGATTTAACGGTATATCTTTCTTGCTTGGGTTGATAAGCATAATATAATGTGAATATTTGAGGAAGGTTTGTGATTGGTTTGGCTTTTGGAGCATTGGCTCGAACTAGAAATTATTACCCGAGAAATAGGTGATTAAAAGTGGAATGTGTAGCGATTAGTCCCTTGCCGGGACGTAAGTATTTATTGTATTCTCCCTTGCCGGGATGATTGAATTGTAAATTGTATTCTCCCTTGCCGGGATGATTGAATTGTAAATTGTATTCCCTTGCCGGGATTTTTCTTGTGATTATTTTTACTCCCCTCGCACTTGAGTTGCAGTCGTTGTTTGGGTGAGTTTTTGGTATTAAATGTTGAGGATCGGGTTGCACGCCGCAACGGTATTGATGATTATTGAGGATCGGGTTGCACGCCGCAACGGTATTGATTGTTGAGGATCGGGTTGCACGCCACAACGGTGATATCTGTTGAGGATCGGGTTGCGCGCCGCAATGGAGTATAGACCGTGTGTATTGTATTCGTATATAGAGACTTCCAGTGTTTCCCTTATCAGTGATATTGTTTAGCTTCGTTTCTTTACGGATAAATTTTCTATATTTTGACTGTAGTATTTTCCCCAGCACGTCCCTCTTTTTACTGCTTAAATTGGTATATTTCTTGTTATTGCACATATATTTGTACATGTTATTTGTGGTAGGTCCTGTCTAGACTCGTCACTACCTCGCCGGGGCTAGGCCAGGCACTTACCAGCACATGAGGTCGGTTGTGCTGATGCTACACTCTGTGCATTTCTAGCAAGATGTCTCAGGCCTTCTCGAACAGAATACGTGATGAGAGAAATACACGAGGGACATTGTGAAAATTATGTTGGTGGAAGATCTTTTGTAAATACCATGATTAGAGCCAACTATTATTGTCCAAAAATGGAAGAAGACGCGGAAAAGTTTGTGGCAAAATGTGACAAGTGCCAAAGATATGGTAACAACATGCATCGACCAACTGAATTGTTACAACTGGTTATTGCACCATGGCCTTTTATGAAATGGGAGATGGATATCGTAGGTCCACTACCACAAGCCAAAGGCAAGGTAAGATTTTTATTAGTGCTTACTCACTATTTTACTAAGTGGGAGAAGCGGGAGCTTTCAAACAGGTACGAGAAAAAGAGATCAAAGACTTTATCTGGAGGAACATCATATGCCGATTCGGGGTACCGAAGGAAATCATATGTGATAACGGCCCGCAATTTATAGGTGCACAAATCACATAATTTTTCCAAAATTTGGCGAATTAAAAGGATTACTTTAACTCCTTACCATATAGTGGGTAATGGGCAAGCTGAATCAACAATAAAGTCATTATCAACAACTTGAAGAAAAGACTGGAAGAATCTAAAGGCAATTGGCCAAATATACTACCTGGAGTCTTATGGGCTTACCGAACAACATTAAAAACAAGTATGGGAGAAATATCGTTTTCACTTGTATACGAAGTTGAAGCCTTAATTCCAATCGAGATAGGGAAACCAAGTAAGAGATATACTCAAGCTACTGAGGAATTGAACGAAGAAGAGATGCGGGTAAACTTGGATTTACTTGAAGAAAGGAGGGAAACTGCATTAATAAGGATGGCAGCACAAAAATAAGTTATTAAGCGGTATTACAATCGAAAATCTTGTCTCATATACTTCAAGATTGGGGACTATGTACTCAAGAAATTTTTCCAATCCACGAGGGTAGCCAATGCGGGAAAGTTAAGTCTAACTTGGGAACGACCTTACAAGATCTTGAAATATTGGATGGCAAGATTCTACCTTCAAATTGGAATGTCGTTATCTAAAGAGATACTACTTCTAAAGAAAGGAAAATACCAACGGACAAGTATCCTCACTAACGATTTTTATTTTTGAATTATTAAAATTTTACTAACGATTTTAGATGATAGGCATAAAGCTAGCTCGTGCTAAATGATGAATTACGTCCTGAAAGACACGTGGAAAGAACATAATTCCCAGTCTAGGGTTACAACTATTTTGATGGAAATTTAAATGGATTAAACAGTCTTCATCTAAAATTGTACCTCCGAGTCCCGTATGTTTTTCCTTTTCAAGAAAAGGACCTCATGGAAGGAATAATCAAGTGCTCGAGATTTCATACTTCAAAGCTCAAATACTTGGGGGACTAGATTATATATATATATATATATATATATATATATATATATAAGGAAGGCAAAGAAGGCTGAAATCAATTAAATTTCAAGTCAAGTCAAGCCTAAAAGTCTACCCATCAAATATCAAGTTCAGAGCAAAGTCACGAGCCAATAACACAAGCCTAGTCAAAAAACCTGTGAAGAATACACTCGTGGACACAGATTTCAAAATCTTACGATGTTTAGGTTAAAGTCAATATTTATCCATGGGTCATAAAAAACCTTGGATTTTCTTTTTTCCAAATCTGTTGTAAAGAAAACAGTTACGGAAGAGTAATAGAAGATATTTAAATACATGTAAAATGCTATTTAAACTTGACAAAGTTCGAATGAAAACTTTATCAAAGTTATTTCAAGAAACATGTGTGTTCTTATTTCTTCTTTCGTATGTTTACACCATTATGAAGTTGAGACGTCTTCTTTATTTAAGCGTCGTATATAAAAGGGCCCTCTTTTATAATTCATGTTTGATTCAAAAATCCATGAAGTTAATTAAGCATTTCTTAAATGTAAAAATTCAAAAGGGTAAGGCAAAAGCCTACATATTAAAATAAGGCCTTGAACTTATAAAGAAACAAGGCAAAATTATTAAAAGAGTATAACAAAAACTCAAAAGCATTAAGTTAAAGTAAAAACTTTATAATAGTTGAAACTAAGTATGAACTTAGTTATAAACTGGTTGTCATTTTTACAAAAAGCCCCGAAAAGACCTGGGGACTTGCTATCACCAAAAACATAACCCCCAAAATGGGACCAGGGGTAATACTACATATTCTACCAAAAAAAAAAAGGAGTCAAACTTCATAAGTAAATTTTCACTGTGGAGCAGGAGAAGGGTCTAAAATGGCACCATCAGCAACAGAAGGCTCGAATTGGTTTGAAGGAGCTAGGACGTCCACCGCACCAGGATTAGATTCAATGTACTCAGGAGTATCAGCCATGGGAGAAGAGAAACTTTGGCCTTACTGAGTTTTTTCAATGATCTCTTTTATCTTAGCTAACTCAGCATCCAAGTTAAAACCCTCTTGGCTAACCTCCATAAGGGTATCATGGCGCGTGTTCAAAATAGCTCAACTCACTTCAACAATAGCTTTTTCCTCAAGAGCCTCGTAGTCTCTTTCCCATTGATCACTTTCACTCTTGAGCTCCTCTCTCTCAGCTAAAGCAGCATCATAAGAAGATTGCAAAGGGGCAAGTGAACTCTACAAAAACTTAACCTTGTCAGAAGAAACTCGGAGATCTTCTTGGGCCTGCGTGAGTGTTTGAACAAGCTCACCAGCATAAACTTATTTCTCATTTAGCAACACTTTAAGGCCTCTAATCTCTTCAGTAGCTTTGGAGAGTTGTTCAGCAAAATAAGATTCAAGGAGATTCTTATCCTTGCCCGCTTAGTTTGAAGAAGATTTTTCAACTGCCAATTCCGATGCCATGACTCTCAACTGCTGCTCTAAGGTACATTTGTTTTCTTCTAAAACTTCCATTTCAACCTGAAGACTATCATACTGCTCTTTCCAGTTGTCTGCCTCAGTCTAGTAATCATGCATCAATTGTTCTATCTGGGAAACCATTTTTGTCATCTCCATGCCAACAAGATTGATCTAAAAAAAAGGGAATACATAAGAATCTTAGTGAAAGGAAAATGGTATAGAATATGAAAAGAAGTTTATACCTTCAATGATGATTGCACGATGTCATTCATCCAAGTCAAAGAACTATGACTTTTCAGCTTGGATTTTTCAACTGGACCAATCAGGTTTCAACCACACGTCAGCTTGACCTGACTTCTTTAGAAGATTACCTTCGGCAGGGACCTCAATGGTAATTTGTTTCATCACTCTACCTCCACTTGAAGAACCAACTTCGGTTCGAGAAACATTAGTAGCGAGGACTATAGAGAAAGTCGTAATGGCTTGAGGCGGAGCAGAAACAGTAGCAGTAAACACTGGCAAAGAGTGTTCCATTGGGACAGACACGGGAAATGAGGCAAGATGTACTTCATCAGATACCAAATCGAAGCCTTCATTATCAAACCCACGGGAAAAAGGTGTTCATCGTAGTCACGATCTTCTATAGGAATGTCTTCGTCAAAACTCACTAAAGTGGCTTCAGCAGGCTCGATCATGAGAACAAAACAGGGAAGAGTGACTTCATCATCTTCAACAACGCGCCTTGTGGCCCGCGGCCTCCTAACAAAAGAACTTCCATCTCGTTCCTCTTCTTCCTCAGAATCCAGGGATGCATCAACTTTCCTTTTCGATGAAGAACTCAAGGTTATCTCCTGAGCTCTTGCCAAAGAAAGTCTAGAAGCTACAATCGATTCAACACTTGCACCACGAATAGGAAACCCTGAAAAAAAGAAGGGTCAGACACATTCTAAAGGAAGGGTGAACCAAAATAGAAAGAAAAAAGTAAAGTTTTACCATTAGTTTTAACCTTCCAACCAAACCTGTTTGATAGGTATTTCCAAGATCTAACCTCCATCGAAGCAATGGTCAACAACTTCTCTACCCAACCACGAAAATTGGGAATCTCTTCAACAGTTCTCATGGTTTCTGAAAAAAGAGAAGGTGAAACAGTCACGGGAAAAACAAACCTTTTCAAAACAAAAAAGGGGAAATAGAGAAGAGAGAAAATTGTAAAGTAAAATTACGTGCAAAATTTCACTTTTCAGGGAATGGTATATTTTATTCACCTACTAAACCTACCGTAGGAGGAGCAACAAATATGGCATACCAACCACAGTCCTTATCATCCTCGGGGCTGACTAAAACCCCCTTACTCCTCGCCACCAAAGTAAAGATCCCATGTCGGAATAGCTTGGGGGAGTAGAGGTGGATCAAATGAAAAAAGGTAAAAGGCAATTGAGCTAAGTTAGCTAAGTACCTTAGACAAGCAACAACCCTCCATACAATGGGGCCAATTTGTCCTAAACAAATATTGAAAACGACAAAACTTGATGATAGCAGGATCAACGGGGGGTCTAAAATCCAGTGTAAAGGGATATGTATACACGAAAGAAAAACCAGCCTTGTAGGATGTGATCCTTTGATTTGCATTAGGAATTATAATTGGGAAATCAAATTTCCAGTGGCAATCTCTACGAACAACAGAGATCAAACCTTCAATAATCTGAGAAGGGTAAACATCAGCACGATCAAGAGAGGACATAGAAGAAACCAAATTCCTAATTGATTCTCTATCAGTATAAAAAAAAGTTCAGAAGGGATAATTTCATCTACTGTTGGTTCACGGACTGGTTCATTAGAATCCCTACTTCTGCTAGAACATCTATGTGGAAGAGAACCCCTAGTTCTAGAAGAAGAAGGAGGAGTATAACTAGGTATAGATGAAGGCGAACCTCGAATGGACGTTGATCCTAAACTACGTAACCTACCTCCTCTCCTGCTCCTAGTTGGAGCAAGAGGAAGTTCATCTACAATAAGAACTTTACAAGGATCAGGGTTTAAAGAAGACATATCTATACGGAGAAGAAAGGAAGACTGAATAAGTCAAAGATGGAAAAAAATTTATGAAAGAATAGACAAATGATATATTTATACTCAGAAGCAACCGTTAAACAAAAAGGTAATGAAGGGAACATCAATTGTCACTTCGTGATTGATTTAGCCGCAAAAAGCCTTAAAAGGCGCTGAAGGGTTGCAGACCCAATCAAAAGACGTCACGTCACGAGCATTAAATGGAAGTAACATAGGAAGCGTCAGTTTTGGAGAAGGCATAATGGCGGCAAAAATTCCCTCTTTAATGAGATCCACTTTCCAAATATTCAATTGTTGAATAAATGGCAAGTGGAGGGACTATCTGTATTGGAAAAAATCAAGTTAAAATATGGAATTAATTATGTGATGACATGTCAAGATACGTGGATCAATAAAAGAATGACAGCTGGCAAAGGATAGCTAAAGAGACACGAGTTTTAACAGGCACAAGCAGAGATTCAAGAAACATGAAGGAACGGTTACTCGGACCTCTCGGTAATTTGAAGAGGCATCGGAGGAATGAACCTAGTTAGCAAAAAGTACATATACGCATTATCCGTAATTAATGAGCGTCAATGATGGAAAACATTATAGAATCTTCACGAAATAGTTATGATTGCTAATTATAACGTTGCATTAATGACATTAATTACTCATAATGGCTTTGTTATGAGAGGAAAGAAACGTATTACTTAGAAATAGCTATAAAAGGAGAGGAATAAATATTTGTAAAGACACATAATATTATTGGAATACACTGATTTACTTTGCTTTCTTTTACTCAGGTATCATTTAAATCAATTCTTCTTATTTGTTCCAAATTTGATCATCAGTAACCCTAGTTCTTCTAAAATTAAGCTTTGACCGAATTTCCTATTTTCTGGTTAAACAACAACATCCTAGAGTTTAAACCTCAAAATTCAAACTTCAGACCTAAAGTTCAAAAATTGTGTGAAGTTCAAATCTTATGTCCTGAATTTAAATTAGCAGCTCGAAAATTTAAGACACTAAGTCCTGAATTTCCAAATTCAAAATACTTAGTCCTGGAGTCCTAGAGTTTAAACCTCAAAATTCAAACTTCAGGACATTGTGTCTTAAAGTTCAAAAATTGTGTCCAGAAGTTCAAATCCTATATCCTGAATTTTAAATTAGTAGTTCAGAAATTTAGGACACTTAGTCCTGAATTTCAAATTAGTAGCTCAAAAAATCCAGATACTAACTCCTGAATTTCCAAACTCAAGATACTTAGTCCTAAGTTTGAGTGAATTGGCTAATCTTTAAATACATTGTAAATTATGGATATATTTTAAATAGCGGGCTTAAAAGTGGCTATTGCTGAACTTCGCCGTCATTTTGGGTGATAAAACTTGTCAAGCTTAGCTGAACCATAATTAAATGTGGGCCTTTTTCTGATAAAATATCATGGTATAGCCAGTTTTCACACTGGTCAATGACAAATAGCCAGCGTTTACCAAGTCAATAAAAAATAGCCACTATTTTGCTGCAACAGGACCGGTCCAGTGTAATATACGGGAGTTCTAGTGCATTTATGTACGAAGTCCAGCATATTATGCTGGACCGGTATACTTTGCTAACTCCTGTAAAATTTGCGGGAGACTGGAGCACCAGTGCTCCAAACTCCAGTATATTATACTGGACAATTATACTTGCTGGAACTCCCGTAAAATTTACTGGAGTTCCAGCATAATTATGCTTGAACTCCCGTAAAATTTGCGGGAGTTCCAGCATAGTTATCCTGGAACTCCCGTAAAATTTACGGGAGTTCAAGCATACTTATGCTGGAACTCCCGTAAAATTTACGGGTGTATTTTTCCGAATTTTGAACAGTATTTTCGCTCAGATTTAAAGTGGCTAAATTTCGATGACTTTTGAAACTTGGCTATTTTTCAATGACCAGTGGTAAATCTGGCTATTTTTGAATTTCTCCCCCTTTTTCTTCTTATAAATACAAGCCCAACATAAAAATTCAGCCCAGTAACAACTTGTGCGTCTCACGCGAATGTCCTCATAGCCTCATGCTTTTTGTTGTGTGTGTGTATGTGTATGTTGTGGGGGGTGGGGTATGAATGGATATAAGACATCCTAAATTAAGATTTAAGTAACTCTAATAATAATTGAGTTTATATCAATTAACCGTCTGTGATTCTTCAAAAGAAAATGTTTGTGCATTGCGGCACAGGATGTAGTACAACATTTTTACTACTGATTAGTCATTATAGTATATTTAATGTGTAAATTCATGTGTGTGCATATAGAATTCGGTCGATCTGAATCCTCTAAATAGTTTATAATCTACTAAATATATTTACGGAAAGAAGAATTCCACGGTTCTATATTTTCATTACTTTGGGCACGTTCAATCTTAGATCACTCGAACTCATCAAAAAAAAATAATTATGACTATGCTTTCTGTTTCAAACTACGGAACCAGGGCACAAACATATGGAGATCATAGTAACTTTTTTTTTTTTTGAGTGTCTTATTTGTCTATATGGAAAATTGAAAAACATATAGGACTTATGGTTATTAGCATGTTCAACTATATGAGCATGTTATAATTTTCTTGTGTAATATCGGCATAATACATAACTGGACACTTAAACTTGACTTTTTTTGTCATTTGGACACTTAAACAAAGAGTTGTTCCTATTAGGTCCTTCAACTAAACCACATTTGTGCCAATTAGACACTTTGTAGTGACATAATTGAGTGCGTAGGAAAAAGTGCGTGAAAATGAGAAAAAGGTTATTATTATTTTTATTATTATTATTATTATTATTATTATTATGACATTCAAATATATTATTCCAATTAAAGCGAACTTTTACCTTACATTCTATTTCTCTTCTTCTTCTCGTGAACCCATCATTTTCCCTCTTAATTTGTTTTAAAAGAAAGTATAGTGTACATGAATTTGACTATTCTCATTTTGCATGCTTGTTCTCTTTGCACGGCACTTGTAAGCTACTAGAATAAAACTTTACAAACTAGAACGCACAAGTGGTTGATAGAAGTTGCATTTTGACATTAACAACTTTTAACAAAAATAGTACTTCAGCAAAAGAGCAAAGCTGTCAAAGATACAAATGCAGCTATTTCATAAGCAAAGAAGAAAGCCTTAAAAACTATCAAATATACAACTGCAGCTAATTACATATCCAATAATTTTTATAAAAGTTTTTCTCAGATGGTCTACAAAGTGTCTAATTGGCACATATGTGATTTAGTTGAAGGGTCTGATAGGAACAACTCTATGTTTAAGTGCCCAAGTGACAAAAAAGATCAAGTTTAAGGGCCAGTTATGTATTTAGCCTTTGGAGTTCATATACAGTTTCATTTCATGACGTAATACATACACTTTCAGTCCAAACTTTACTGTTCAAGGATAATGAAAACGTCATAAAGTACTAACAAAACTCGCAACATGGTCAATTTGAAAGCTTTGATACAATTGGCATTTTAGTTGAATGGGAAACATAACGTTATTTATGCGTAAATAATCTACCGACAAAGTAAAAGTACAAGCTGGAACGCAATACCTAAGTGACTTGAAATGAAACTTGCAAATCCTCTTCAGATAGTAATTCTTTGATATAACAGTACGACGCTGGACAAACTACTTGAGCAAAAGTTCAGTGAAACGAAACTTGCAAATTCAAACTTAGACAATCTTTTATTTCACAGCAAGCATGCGTATCACATTCTTGAAATCTGGAGAGGAACTGCGGTTTCAAGGACTTCCTCCCTATAGGAGTTAGCCTGAACCATTTCCAGACTTCCATGTCTTTTGATGAGATGGTGGCGGCAATTTCCAGCAGCCATAATTCCTGATTCATACGCACCATGGACCGACCCCTGATGATCATCCGAGCTCACAGCTTCCCCTCCAAAGAATAGATTACCCAGTGGTGCTCGAAGCCTATCGTACACATCAGTTGGCTTTCCAACCAAGTCATAAGAATAACATCCAAGGGTGTCCGGATCTGTACCCCAACGAGATACAAGATACTGAACCTGTACAATGTACCAGATGATTAACTACCAGCACAACTACTATCTGTTTCTTTCAGTTAAACAAGGTTTACATTATAGGAGTGTTAGATAAGCAGATGCAGGTGTTTGCTTGTAATCAATAAAAGGGAAAATGCTTCTGTAATCTGTGTAGAAAGAAAAACTTCATCGCCAGAATAAGAAATTAAAGACAATGATGGAGCTGCTTCCTCATTTATCCTTCTATTTTTATATTTCGCTCTTTTGCATATGATTTTTACCTTCTTGGGTTAAAGAAGTGTAAATGAGCTACTGTATTACAAAATTGTAATGATCAAAAATGAAATGTGCACTCAACAATTGAAGCAAATATAGACCAAAGTAAATTAGCATGGTGCAACACTTTAGAAATCCAGTCCTTTCTCATACATGTCAGTAGCTTAAAGTTATAACTCACTTTGTGTAGGCGCAGAGATTACTTACAGGCTTATTAGCATCCGGAAACATCTTCTTCAGCTGCAGCATTGCAAACTCAGCAGCAGATTCGTCTGATAATTTCTCGAGATCACAAGCAAGTCTTCCAGCAGCCATATAGACGAGGACCGGATGTCCTGTTGCCTTGTGGAGGTTAAGAAAATAACCACAAGCATATGAAGTAGGTGCAACAACACCGAACAATTCCACATTCGGCCAAAATATGTTATCAAATCGTAATGCAATCTTGTTTTCATTGCCTACACCAAGATCTGCTATTGCAGATTGCTTCCATTCTGGCAATTTTGGTTCAAACTCAATCAAGTTGGCTTTAAGAACACCTAGAGGCACAGTTATAATAGCAGCATCCGCGACAAAATTCCTCCCATCCTCGACGATAACCATCACCTTGTTATACCCATTTGTAATCCTCTTGACCCTAGTAAATCCATACAAACCAATTAGTTTCTAGAGAATAACTGGAAACTACTTTATCGGAAAATGCTTTGGAAAATACTATGGAGGAAAGACAGGAGAGATATTCATCATAGGCTGTTGAGGTGTAACATGAAAATTATTTCTCCACTGACGAAAGGAATAACATTTTGTCTTATGATTCTTCAGAAATCAAGTAACCACAAAGTACAAAAAAGATGACCTCATTTCTTATAATAGAAATAGGAATATAAAAATTCATCTGTGGTTTAACAGTCATTGTAGCAGCATCAATGTGAGTTTGACAAGAGTATGATAAGCTAGAGAACAAAGAAAAAAAAGTAGCACTTCCGCGTTTTAGAAGACCCAATCGCACCTGTGACTTAAACGAATATCGATGTCTTTTGATAATGCCTTTATGACTGGGTGGTAACCTTGAACCATAAGTCCATGACCACCAGTGAGAACTTGTTCCTGCATGCAAAATATAACCATCAATATTGCTCAAAAACTCAATTTATCATATATTTTCAAGGATATATCTATCAAATGGTTGTGCCAATTGGCTATGTGGGAATAAGTCAAAATAAGCTACTGCTAGCTATATCTTGTAAAGCCCTGTTTTATTCCTTTGGAAGTTTGTATATGTCGAAATAAGCCTCAACTGAGCAAGATAATGAAACTAGAAACTGCATCAAACACCAATAAACTGTTTTAGTAACAATAAATGAAAGAACACTTGCCTGATCCCAGGTTTTCAGAGAGATCGTGTCTGCATCTGCAGCAAACCATGCCTCCATTCTGCATATGTACCATTGCAACACCTCATGGGAAAGTCCTTCTTGCCTGCAGCACAAATAACTCAATATGTATGTGCATATATAACTAGATTCCACATTCAACAGACAATAGCAGGTCATATGAGAAGCACTTTGTCTTCATACCTCAACTCTGGATGCCTGTCCAGTACAATAGATATTGCTTGAAGAACCGACAAGTCATGACTATGCTCATTCCTCACTTTCTCAGTCTGCATTAACAACACAAATAATCATCATTGTTCTCTTTCAAAAATTCTTACAATAGCATTGGTAGCAATTTAAAATTAAAGACCAACCTCACTGAGGATTTTCTTGAATACATCTCCAACTCGGACAACTGTATTTTGAGGAACTTGCTGACCATCCATGTCAAACAGCATGAAACTATAAAAGGAAAGGGAAACACAATTAAGCTCCTGACTGACGTAATAGCATTCTCTAGTTAATTTGCACAAAGAAATATAAAGGGCACAGGCAAAATTCAGCAAATGCAGGAAGCTTTGAAACCAGACCATATGGGAACTCTGAAGGCAACTAAAATCCATCCCACATAGGCTAATTCCAAGTCCTTTTGATTTTCAAAAAGAACCAAAATAATCTGAAAAGTTTAACACCCATTTGTTTTGGGGGGGGGGGGGGGGGGTAGCACACGAATGAGGGAAAATGCAAACTAATTCATGAAAAAAAATCATTTATACAATGTAATGTTATCCAGGTAACCTTTCTAAATCATGGTCATACAGTACTGAGTTATCCCCGCTAGTGCGATATAGGGTGAGCCCTAATCGACGTATCAGTGGAGCCAAAGGATTCTCATCACACACCCCATGGAGCCTGAAAAAACATTTAACTATCAGAGTCAATTAATTACAGATTTAAAGGCATAAACGTCCAGATTTGGAAAGATAATTTGGGAGAAGAAGATCAAACTCTCTCACCATGATGCTCCCATATCAACTGGGCAACCAAATGAGTAGTCGGTATGTATGCGACCACCAAGTCTATCCCGTGATTCCAACAAGAGCACCTGGACAAATATAAGAAGCATTTCTTTTAAGAATGAAAGAGCAAAAGGTTGTTGTTACATGTGAAAGAGTTTTAAATCCTGAGTATGCCCACCTTAAAAGATGCATTGTGAAGGAAACGTGCAGCAGCTATGCCTGAGATACCTCCACCAATCACAATTACAGATGGAGATGAACTATGCGGCCGACCTAAGCGGGGTGGTAAAGTGCCTAGTCAAGGAAAGAAAGGAACAGATAAATCTCCATCAGTGATATCATAAGAATAGGCAACAAAACATATCAACACTCTTTTTGATGGACATGAATATAAAGTTCTTCAATGCTCCAACAAAGTAAAAGCAAAATACGTAATGTGAAGAGTTAAGATAAAGCATATACACTTTAAAGGCTGAAAATGTCATAGACGTTACACAGTTCTTAGCTGTGATGAATTTAGGAAAGGAAAATGGGGTCTTGAGAAAGAAGCAAACTATTAGACTATTAAGATGTTTACCCCCTTTAAGAAGTTTTATTTTGACTTGTGTATTATAGTATTGTTTTATTTTTCAAAGTATATTATAATATTGTCAGTTCTCCCAGAAAAATTATCTGGAAGAGACAACCTAAAGTCAAATAAAACTGAACGAAACCTCAATATTTGTCGAGATTATTATTAAATCAAGCCCAAACCAATATCAACAACGTCTGAGATATGAAAGAAGACATGGTGCTTGTTTGTTCAACATTTTGCCAGAGGCAATTCATGAATTACTCCAATTTAGTAATAACGTCCACACATGGAATACATTTGCTAGCATAATGCCAATCTTAGTTTTTGTTAAATTACTCGACGAATGAAAGATAATTCTACTATGTCCAACCTAAAATTTCTATCCGAATTAGAACCTGGACTACTATGACCTCAATCATTTAATCATCAGCAATGTTCTTTTCTTTTTGTGTGTGCGTCTTTACTTAGTACTAAATCATTAAACATGGCAATGGTAAAAATGTCATAGTATAAAACAGGACAAGTTTCGCACAGATCACATCAAACACAGTAATCATTAATGAAAAAAATCAATAGGATCATAACAGTTCAGGTAAAATGGATGATTATTTCCTGAAAAAGTAACGAAATAACAATGAAAGAAAAGTAAGAAGGACAGATAATTCGAGGAAATTAGGAAACTAACCGTCAAGGAAACTACTGGAGGCAGAATCATCATCTTTGATTTCGATGAAATTATCCATGACGAAAAACGGCGACGTTGTTTGAATTGGAAGAATCGGAAGGATTGTTTTTGAACAGCTAAGAGCGCAAAAACAGAGAATGGAAATTGAAAACTTGGCGTATGAGATGAATGAAATTAAGGGTGTATAGGAAGTAAGAAATTAGAAATTAATTGGTTGGAATGATAAAGCATGAAGATGAGAAGGCCGGCAATGAAGCGGCTGAGATTGGACGAACACCGTAGCTTATCAAACCAGCTCATAATCAGAACCTGCAGCATCCAATTTCAACTCAACTCCTCCTCCCAATTTGATCGACGATTCTTGCTTCGTTTGCATAGATCGACCACCAATTAAATTAAAATCCTTCGTCTTAACTCTTAAATCGTCTCTCTCTATCTCTCTCTTTTCAGAGTAAGAAGAGTCTGTAAATTATGATGGAGAACAGAACTGTGGGTGAAAATGTGTATTGTATTTATAGTGATGTGTGATGAACGGAATTATAGGAGCATACAACTGGAAGGCAACCCGCGTAATGCATGATATTTCCGAGAAGGAAGGGTATTTTTGTCATTCAGTTCGAAGTCGTGTCGCTCTCGACTTCCCCCAACTAGTAGTTGCCAACTACCACGCTTCACGTGAGCTCTATATCCTTTTTCAGTTTTTCTTTTTTAAGCCTATTGATTATTCAAAACAAAAATACTATATAAGAAAAAAAAAATTAAACAGTCTTCATGATAAGACATTTATTCAGAATCCAACTTAATTGCCCAGAATATCACTGTTTTTAGAGCTCATTTTTTATAGTGGATACAAATTTTACATGCGTATATTTTTTGACTTCTTGTCCGATCGAGTATATGCGAGAGTAGCTAGTACGTACACTTTTTGAAATATACACACTTTTAAAATATCTATTGAAAGGGAATATTGGATTAAAGGTAAAGCTATCTTTGCGAGAAACGTAAGTGGAGTCAGGATTTCAATATTATGGTTCTGGATTTTGGGATCACAACTTCAAATGTTAATGACTGGGTTCTAGATTTTATATTTATACATATTTCATGAATTAAAAACACTAAATACATCGTTTCAGCAAAAGCTACTAGGTTCGGCCAAACCCGTACGTAGGTCGGCTTGTGCCTCCGCCCCTGTTCACGGGTCCGAGCTGCAGAAAAAGCCATTAGTGCATGCTTGCATTAGAGTAACTGTCTACATTATACACATTTGGGGTACGACCATGTTGATTTTCTCACTGTGTGGAGCTTTATTTCTTAGCTCATTCAAGGAGGTGCAGACACTGAGTTGAGAGAGAAGCTACTATTGTATTGATATTAACTAATTTATAATTAAGCCTAATGATTAACTAATTGGACAACTCATATACAACTGTCAACTAACCCCACTAACAACCCAACTAACTAACCACTTAAAACCTCAACTTAGCTACTCTACTTTAGCTACTAATCTTAATACTCTCCCTTAAGTTGGAGGGTGTAAAATGTTAAGCACTCCCAGCTTGCCTAACAAGTATGAATGTTGAACTCTTCCAAGCCCCTTTGTCAGCAAGTCTGCCTGTTGATCTTTAGTCCCCACATAGTGTGTCTTTAGCTTTCCTTCCTTGATCTTGTCCCTTATAAAGCGGTAATCGATCTCCATCTTCTTAGTCCGTTCATGAAATATGAGATTTGCTACAATTTGAAGTACTGTTTTGCTATCACAAAGCATGTCCACTGGCTGCTTGATCTGCACTCCCAATTCTGCAAATACCCCTAGAAGCCAAACTACTTCTGAAGTTGTTGCAGCTAGACTTCTGTATTCTGCTTCAACTGAGCTCCTTATCACAGTTTGTTGTTTCTTCGACTTCCAGAATATCAGGGAGTCTCCAAACTTAACCAGAAACTTTTTGACTGTCCTCCTAGTATTGGGATTTGCTGCCTAATATGCATCACAGAAGCAAGTAAGGTTGTCTGCTTCTATAATATTCATCATTATGCCTATTCCTGGTTCTAGTTTTACATACTTCACAATCCTTAATGTTGCATCCCAATGTGATATCTTTGGAGCTTGCATGAATTGACTTAGTGTTTGTATTGCAAAACTGATGTTTGGCCTTGTGATTTTTAAGTATAATAACCTCCGTATTAGTCTTTGGTAGGCTATCACATCCTCCAATAGCTCATCTCCTGGAATACCCAAATGTTTTTCATGCTCTATTGAGGTGTATTTAACCAGTAAATAGGAATTTCAGTCAAAGCATAATTTTAGAAAAATTCGGGTTACTGATAATTGAATAAAGAAATGATTGTATATCAGGAAAAGAAAATTTTGATTGAGAGAGTAACAAAGTAAGTAAGTTTAATGCAATGTAAATAAGTATATTCTAGTAATAATCAGTGTCTCCTATACAAATGTTACTAATCTCATTTTATAGCTATTTCTAAGTACTACGTTTCTTTCCTCTCATAATAGAGATATTATGAGAAATTAATGTCATTAATGTAACATTATAATTAACAATTATAACTGTTTCGTGAAAATTCTATAACATTTCCTCTGACTGATACTTATTAATTGTAGATAATGCGTATCCATACTTTTTGCTAACTAGGTTCATTCTTCCGATGTCTCTTCAAATTATCAAGAGATACGAGTAACCGTTCCTTGTTATTTTCTGGTATTCTTGCTCGTACCTGTTAAGGCTCACAACTCTTTGAATACTCTCTGTCATTTGTTACTCTTTTATTAATCCACGTATTTTGACATGTCAGCACATAATTAAAATGAACTGTTAACTTGATTTTTCCCAATACAGATAGTCCCCCCACTTGCCATTTATTCAACAATTAAATATTTGGAAAGTGCATCTCATTAAAGCAGGATTTTTTGCCTCCATTATACCTTCTCCAGAACTAACGCTTCGTATGTCACTTCCATTTAATGCTCATGATGCGTGGCGGAGTTTGATTGGTTCTGGAATCCTTCAGCGTCTTTTAGGTCTTTTCTACGGCTAAATCAATCAAGAAGTGACAATTTTCATTATGACGTTCCCATCATTGCCTTTTTTATTTGACGGTTGCTTCTGAGTATAAATATATCCTTTGTCTTTTCTTTCATAGAAAAGTTTTCTATCTTTGACTATTCAATCTTCCTTTCTTCTTCGTATAGCTATGTCTTCTTTAAACCCTGATCTAATCCTCAAAAAGTTCTCATCGTGAATAAGCTTCCTCTTGCTCCAACTAGGAGCAGGAGATGAGGTAGGTTACGTAGTTTAGGATCAACGTCCATTTGTGGTTCTTCTTCATCTCTACCTAGTTCTACTCTTACTTCTTCTTCTAAATCTAGGGCTTATCTTCCACATAGATATTCTGCCAGAAGTAGGGACTCTAATGAATCAGTCCGTGAACCCACAGTAGACGAAATTATCCCTTCTGAAGTTTCTTTTTATATTGATAGAGAATCAATTAGGAATCAGGTTTTTTCTATGTCCTCTCTTGATCGTGCTGATGTTTACCCTTCTAAGATTACTGAAGGTTTGATCTCTGTTGTCCATAGAGATCGTCATTGGAGATATTATTTTACAATTCTAATTCCTAATGCAAATCAAAGGATAACGTCCTTCAAGGCTAGCTTTTCTTTCGTGTATATGTACCCTTTACACTGGATTTAAGACCCCCCATTGATCCAGTTATTATCGAGTTCTGTCGGTTTTTCAATGTGTGTTTAGGACAAATTGGCCCTATTGTATGGAGGGTTATTGCATGTTTAAGATACTTGGCAAATTTAGCTCAACTGCCCTTGACCTTTTTTCATCTAATCCACCTCTACTCGCCTAAGCTATTTCATCATGGAATATTTACTTTGATGGTGAGGAGTAAGAGGGTTTTAGTCAGCCCTGAGGGTGATAAAGATCGTGTCTAGTATTCCCAAATTGTTGTTGCTCCTATGGTAGGGCTAGTATGTGAAGAAAATATGTCATTCCCTGAAAAGTAGAATTTCGCATGTAAGTTTTCTTTACAACTTTCTCTTCTTTTTTTAAATTAAAAAGAGTTTGTATTTCCCGTGAATGTTTTGCTTTTCTTATGTCAGCAACCATGGGAACTGTTGAAAAGATTTCTAATTTTTGTGGTAGAAAAGTTATTGACGTGGAAGTTAGATCTAGGAAGTACCTCTCAAATAGGTTTGGTTGGAAGTTTAAGACCCGCGGGAAGAATGTTTTCCTTCTATTTTCATCTATTCTTTCATTAGAATGTTTTTAACCCTTCTTTTGGTCAGGGTTTCCTATTCGCGTGTAAGTGCTGAGTTGATTGCAGCTTCTAGACTTTCTTTGGCAAGAGCTCAGGAGATAATCTTGAGTTCTTCATCGAAAAGGAAAGCTGACAAACCCCAGGATTCTGAAGAGGAGGAGGAACGGGATAGAAGTTCTTTGGTTAAAAGGCTGCGGGTTAGAAGACGCGTCATTTCGGATGATGAAGTTACTCCTCCCTGTTCTGTTCCCATGATCGAGCCTATTTAAGCCACTTTAGTGAGTTCTGACGAAGATACTTCTATGGCAGCTCGTGACTCTAATGAACAACTTTTTTCAGGTAAGTTTGATGGTGAAGGCTTTGATTTGGTGTCTGATAAAGTACCTCTTGCCTCTTTCCCCGTATCTGTCCCAATGGAACGCTCTTTACCTATTTTTACTGCTGCTGTTTCTGCTCTGCCTCAAGCCATTATGACTTCCTCTACAGTCCCCGCTACTAATATTTCTTGAACTGAAGTTGGTTCTTCAAGTGGAAGTAGAGTGATGAAATAAATTACCATTGAGATTCCTGCCGACGGTAATCTTCTGAAGAAGTCTGTCCAAGCTGACGTATGGTTGAAACCCTTGATTGGTCCGGTTGAAAAATCCAAGCTAGAAAGTCATAGTTCCTTGACTTGATGAATGACATCGTGAAATCATCATTGAAGGTATAAACTTCTTTTCATATTCTATACCATTTTCCTTTCACTAAGATTCTTATCCATTCTTTTTTTAAGATCAATCTCGTCGGCATGGAGATGATGAAAAGGGTTTCCCATACAAAACATGATTACCAAACTCAGGAAGATAATTGAAAAGAGCAGTATGAAAGTCTTCAGCTTGAGATGGAAGTTTTAGAATAAAATAAATGTACCTTAGAGCAGCAGCTAAGAATCATGGCATCAGAGCTAACAGTTGAGAAAACTTCTTCCAACTAGGCGGGCAAGGATAAAACCCTCATCGTGTCATCTTTTGCTGAACAACTCTCCAAAGCCACTGAAGAGATCAGAGGTCTGAGGGCCTTGTTGAATGAGAAAGAGATTTATGTTGGTGAGCTTGTTCAAACACTCAGCCAGATCCAAGAAGATCTCCGAGTGTCTTCCGATAAGGTCAAGTTTTTGGAGAGTTGAGTTGCCTTTTTACAATCTTCTTGCGATGCTACTTTGGCTGAGAGGGGGGATCTCAAGAGTGAAATTGATCATTGGAAAAGAGACTAAAAGGCTCTTGAAGACAAAGCTGTTGTTGAAGAAAGTTGCGTCATTTTAAACACGTGCCATAATACCCTTATGGAGGTTCGCCAAGAAGGTTTTAACTAGGATGATGAGTTAGCAAAGATTAAAGAGGCCATTGCCAAAGTTTCTCTTCACCCATGGCTGATACTCCCGAGAATGCTGAAGCTAATCCTGGTGTGGTGGATGTTCCAGCTCCTTCAGACCAAATCGAACCTTTTGTTGCTAATGATGCCGTCTTGAATTCTTCTTCAGATCCTTCTCCATAGTGAAAGTTTATTTGTGAAGTTTGACTCTTTTTTATTTGGTGGAATGTTTGGTGGTTTTTCCCTTGGTCTTTAGGGGTAATGTTTTTGGTAATAACATATCCCTAGGTCTTTTCGGGGATTGAAAATGATAATTAGTTTAAGACTAAGTTCATACTTAGTTTTAACTTAATATTAAAAATATTTGCTTTAACTTAATTCTTTTGAGTTTCTGCTATACTCTTTTAATAATTTGCCTCTTTATAAGTCCATGGTCTTGCTTTTATTGTGGGTTTTTATTTTACCCTTTTGACTTTTTGCATTTTAGAAATTCTTAATTAACTTTATGGATTTTTGAATCAAACATGAATTATAAAAGAGGACCCTTTTATATACGACACTTAATGAAGAAGACGTCTCAACTTCATAATGGTATAAACATACAAAAGAAGAAATATGAACACAGATGTTTCTTGGGATAAGTTTTGATAAATTTTTTATTCTAACTTTGTCAAGTTTAAATAATATTTTATATGTATTTAAATATCTTCTATAGCTCTTCAGTAGCTGTTTTCTTTACAACCGATTTGTAAAAAGAAGATCCAAGGGTTTCTTTATGACCCATGGCTAAATAGTGCCTAAATTTATATCCATGAATGTACTCTTCACAGGTTTTGAATCAGGCATGTGTTTTTGGCTCGTGACTATGCTCTGAACTTTACACTTGTTGAGTAGACTTTAAGCTTGACTTGAATAATTTTTCCAGTCTTCTTTGCCTTCCTTATACATATATTATATGCATATTATATAGTCCCCCAAGTGTTTGAGCTTTGAAATATGAAATCTCGAGCACTTGATTATTCCTTCCATGTGGTCTTTTTCCTGAAAAGAAAAAACATACGGGACTCAGAGGTATAACTTTAGATGTAGACTGCTTAATCCATTCTATTTCCATTAGAATAGTTGCAACCCTAGACCGGGAATTATGTTTCTTCCGCGTGTCTTTCAGGTCTAAATTCATCATTTAGTGTGGGCTAGTTTTTTGCCTATCATCTAAAACTGTTAGTACAATTTTAACAATTAAAAAATAAAATCGTAAGTGGGGGATACCTGATAGTTGGTATTTCCTTTCCTTAGAAATAGTACTTTTTTAGATGAACATCATTCCAATTCGAAGGTAAGATCTTACCATCCAAGGTTTCAAGCTCATATGCACATTTTCCTGCAATTCCGTGAATCTTGTAAGCCCTTCCCAATTTGGACTTAATTTTCCTGCATTGATTGCCCTGGTGGATTGGCAAACTTTCTTGAGTACGTAGTCCCCAATCTTGAAGTACCTGAGATGAGCTTTCCGATTGTAATACCACTCAATAACTTGTTTTTGTGCTGCCATTATGACTAAAGCGGTTTCCCTCCTTTCTTCAAGTAAATCCAAATTTACCCTCATCTCTTCTTAATTCGACTCTTCCATAGCTTGAGTATGTCTTGCACTTGGTCCCTATTTCGACTGGAATTAAGGCTTTAGCTCCGTATGTGAGCACGTGATTTTTACCCCAAGTAAAGAATTTCAAAAAATTAAAATAAATAAAAGAGAATTAATTAGGAAAAGCATCAAAAATGGTAGAACAAATAATAGGAATTAAATGAAAATTTTATAATAATATTAG
>MU726586.1:4754-15964 GCA_026770625.1 Nicotiana glauca | reverse complement strand
GGGGGGGGGGGGGGAGCTGTTTTATTTGATTGTTATGTTCTCAATAAAGTTTTCCCTCAACTTAAAAATTCTAAAAGTGTGGGGGTGTTTGGCTAAGGTTGGTCTACCTGATTTTAAACAAGTAATTGCTGGACCCAAGACCTTTAATGCTATTTTCATTGGTTATGCTCAAAATAGTATTACATATAGATTTATGTCTTTGAATGATAGTTCTATTTGTGAATCTAGAGATGCAGAATTTTTTGAGCATGTTTTTCCATTGAAAAATAATGTGCCTAATAATGTTTCTACATCTATGCCTGTTAATTCTCATATTGTGACTTCTTCTAGTGTTACTGCTAACGAGCATGAAAATAAACTTAGAAGAAGCAAGAGGCGTAGAATTGAAGCTAGCTTTGGTCCTGACTTTATTACTACTTTCTTGACTGAAAATATTGATCTTGATATTTTGAGTGATGAATTAGTGTCAATCTATTTAATAGAAGAAGACCCTAAGACAAACAGTGAAGCAATGAGGTCAATAGATGCTAATTTTTGGAAAGAGGCCATTAAAAATAAATTAAACTCTATAGTTTTTAATCATACTTGGGACTTGTCTGATTAGCCTAAAAGTTGTAAACCCATAAGTAGAAAGTGAATATTTAAGAAAAAATTGAGACCTGATAGTACAATTGAGAAATATAAGGCTAGACTTGTTATTAGGAGTTTTAATTAAAAAAAAGACATTGATTACTTTGACACTTATTCTCCTGTGACTAAGATAGCGACAATTGGAACTCTTGTTGTTGTAGCCACTATTCATACTTTAGTAATACATCAAATGGATGTTAAAACAGCTTTCCTAAATGGTGATTTAGAGGAAGAGATCTATATGTCTCAACCTGAGGGATTTATGATCCAAGGACAGGAGAATAAAGTATGCAAATTGAGAAAGTCTTTGTATGGTCTAAAGCAGGCACCTAAGCAATGGTATGAAAAGTTTAATAGCATATTAGTGCATAATGATTTTGTTGTTAATGCATCTGATACTTGTGTTTATTCCAAGATGATAGGATCAGATTGTGTTGTTATATGTTTGTATGTGGATGACATGTTAACTTTTGGCCCTAATGTGAATGTTGTTGATGAGACTAAGAATTTTTTATCTTCTAAATTTGAAATGAAAGATCTTGGAGAAGCAGATGTGATTTTAGGGGTTAAAATCAAAAGAACGTCTAATGGTTTTTCATTGTCTCGGTCTCATTATATTGAGAAAATATTGAAAATGTTTAATTGTTTTGATGTATCACCTGTGAGAACTCCTTTTGATCCTAGCATACACTTGAAAAAGAATAAGGAATCTAGTATTTCTCAAACTGATTATGCTAAGATAATTGGTAGTGTAATATTTCTCTTGAATTATACACGACCTAATATTGCTTATGCTGTTAGTAGATTGAGTAGATATACTCACAACCCTAATAGTGAACACTGGAATGCTCTTCATCATTTGCTAAGATATTTGAGAGGAACTATGGATTGGTGTTTCCATTTTAATAAATTTCTTGTTGTTTTAGAAGGATTTTGTGATGCAAACTGGGTTACTGACAATAATGAAGTTAAATCCACTAGTGGCTATGTGTTCACTTTGGGTGCAGGTGCTATTTTATGGAAGTCTTCAAAACAGACTTGTATAGCACGATCTACTATGGAGTCTAAATTCATTGCTCTTGAGTTGGTAGGGCAAGAAGCCGAGTGGTTGAGAAATTTATTGGCTGACGTGCCTTTGTGGAGAAGACAAGCTTCACCAGTTTCTCTACATTGTGACTCACATGCATCAATTGGAATTGCCAAAAATAGTGTGTACAATGGAAAAAGAAGACATATCCGCATTAGGCATGGTGCGATAAAACAATCGTTGAAACATGGTGTTATTTCCTTGGAATATGTAAGATCCGAAAGAAATTTGGCGGATCCTTTAACCGAGTGTTTGGCAAGGAGAGTTATCCTTAAAACGTCGAGGGGGATGGGGCTAAAGTCCATGGATTGAGGAAGTATGGTGGATACCCGTTTGTGGTCAAACGAAGCCATATGAGACCTCAATATGCACTACATTTCCTATCCCTATGGTGTGTGGTAGTGCTTTATAAGGTTGAGCTTATTTTGCTCTTAATGATTCCATAGCCTTAAGGTATTCTATGTGTAGATAGACTTGATGGAATCACCTACGTGAGTGTAAAGGTGTGGTCGTCTTTTATGAAAGACTTGGGATGTCTTTCTAGAGCACTCATGAGACCCAAGGTATGTGCATGACCATAAAAGTACTTTGTTAGTATCACAAAGTTTGCATAAAATTAAGGATATAGTATATGTTGTGGAGGTCTCACTTAATGTTTATCCAGTTCAAGAGTACTTCACTTTGTGGATGTTAGTTGTTGCCTCATTTCGCTACGTGCCAATTCAAATCGAAAGTTATTGACACTTAAGTACATATTCCTTCCTTTGCCCAGAATTGTTCTATTCTTGTCCTTGCATTAATGGGGAATTGTTGGTATTATTTATAATGCAAAGTCAAAGATTTTTTTTTTTGCAAATTCATTTACAACCAATAGCCATGGATCTTTTTATTTTACTAGTATCCTACCTATTTCCAAGTGGTCAAATACTCTTAGATAATTGGTATGTGGCAAGAGTTTTTACATGTGGTATTAATTTAACAAATTGTTTGACAAATGGCCTTGCAAAGACAAGTGCAATTTTGCATGACATGTGTTTTCATCTTGCATGAAAGAAAATTGACAAGTAAATCAAGTAAGTAAGACACTTGTCATGAAACTAAACTCATTTTCATGCTATAAATAGGATGATCATTAGCCATCATATTCTCTCAATTCTTAACCAAGAATACATCTAGCTAATCATTACTTTCTTCCTAGTCTTCTTTGTGAATTATCCAACACATAAAATACCTTCATCTTCTCTTCTTTATGGGCAACTATTTTGTGCAAATTCTAAACTTCCAGCTACGAGTGCACGTGTTTGGAGGTGCTGTGGAACCTTGGGGAGCGATCGGTCTTAACGATTTGCACTCAGTCGGGACGAAATCGCTTTCAAGACAGTGGCTGCCACGATACAGTATTTTTGATAAATTGTAGTCTTCTTTCCTTCTTGTTCTTAATCAATATTATCTACTCATTTTCTTTACGTAATATGCTGAAAATAAATATTGATAATTAGTTTTTATAAGCTTTTGCTTCAAAAACGTGATTGATCTTTTATTTTATTCAACGCCTCTTGCAATCTTGCGGGATTGAGGAACGTGGGTGAGGTTTCTTCTATCTTACATTCTTCTCACGTGAGTTTGAAGAACGCTTTCGCTAGTTTTGTGAAAAATTTTAGTGGGATGTTTTTGTTTTTCTCTCTTCTTTGTACTTGAGATGCAAAACCTTGAAAGTACGTCAATCGTGCCGGAGAGATAGGAGGTTGAATTCTATGACAAGGTAAGCAGAGGTATTTTTGGTGTTATAAATGATCTCCGCCACACTGATACAGATAAAAAGGACATTTAGAAAAAATAAAAAGTTAAAAAATAAAGGGAAATAGGAGAGATGAGTCTGGATTTGGTTTCTTAATATTTTTGAGTGTTTGTAATTTGTATTGGTATATATGCATCAGATTCTTCAAGAGAAATATGAGGTGTTTGCGGAAACAACAGTTTCTCCAGTGAGTCCTGTAATGTAGTGTATCTTTCTAATCTAATGCTTCTCATGGTTTAATAGGTTGTTTTGGAAGGCAGTCAGAATGCTTCTATTATCACAACTACTGGGAAGTTTGAGGCCGAATTCTGTGACAAGGTAAGCAGAGATATTTTTGGTGTTAGGAATGATCTCCCACCCCAATAAAGAGAGAAAGAAGAAGCTGCACAGTTGTTTAACTTCCTTGCTTGCAGTTGCATCCTAAACCTTGTGGCAGCTGAAAATATCTTGAAATCATTCTCACAAAATTCAATGAGCAAATGTTATGCCACCATCTTATCTTTTATCTTATGTCTGCCCGAGTGAGTATGTCATGTAATCTCCCAATTGTATATGGTTACCTGCTATATCGCGTTTACTTCTGGATGGTATAAATTTCTATGTTTGAGTATGCTTTATGCCCATCTAATGACCAAGTTAATTGATTCTTCCACCCTGAGTGTCGTGTGAACTCCCTATTTGATTTTGCAGTTTCACAAGTGGCGGTGGTGAAGATGGATATGTGGGAGTACATCCTCTTGTCCATGATTACTTCAGCACCATGATTTAGGCGTTTTTTAGCTAACGAATGCAATTAGTTTTGGCCAACTAACCTAATTTGTTTTTTGCCCTTTGGTTATGCTTCTCTCATCACCAATTTTTCCTTTGGGGCATTAGTCTTTACAATAACAACCAATTTTCTTCATAATTCATTTTAACTTTTCTCGTGGCTTCGTTTAATCAGGGAGTAAACTCTTTAGGATATAATGAAATATACTACAATATACTTTTTAACAAGGAAAAAACAAAAGAAAAAGAACACCTTACTATCTATGAATTAAATATATTTTAGTATACTAGTCTTAGGGTACGCGCGTTGCACGTGTATCATATACATTGCATATAAAACTTTAAGATTAAACATTATGAAATATTCTTTATAAACTAATTGCAAAACTTACAGATAAAAGTACAAGTGACTAAAAATGAAGAAATATTGTTCTACGGCAGTGCTCCCCCGATGAAAGGCATAGTAGGTAAAAGGGCTATTGGTTGCTTTACTTCCTTACCTTGGGTAGGTTGAAAAAGCTGTTATTATTGGATCTATAGAAACTGAATTACAAAGAATTTTAATTTGCTAGGTAAATTCTGTAGGTTTTTACTACTTAACATAACGTGCTTTTGAAATTATGAGTAAATAGACAAAGAAAATTTAGGCACATTTGGACAAAAGAATTTTTGTCTCTTTTTCGAAAATTTTTCACTTTTCATCAAAATTAGTGTTTGATCATAAAATTTTTAATTTTCACTTGAAAATGAATTTTGGTATTTTTTGAAATTTTAAAAAATTTCAAAAAGCTATTTTTCAAAAATTTCACTCAGATCATTCAAAAGAATTCAAAAACTACCTAAAATTATATTCATGTCCGAACACAACTCTAAATTTCCAATACCATTTTCACTTGAAATTTTTTTTTTTTTTCGAATTTTACAATTCTTATGTCCAAACGCCCACTTATATAAGGTAAAATTATGTATAGTTCAAATAGCCAAAGAAAAATTTATTAATAAAAGAAAGACCCATAATCCACAAATAAGTTCAAAAGGCTCATTTTTCACCTAATAAATTTTATAAAAAAATTAGTCCTAATAAGTTGGCACCGAAACTTTTCTAACTTTCCCACGTCAAAACTTTATTAACTAAAGAAAAATTAAAGCTTATAGGCAGAATTTTATTAACTAAGAAAACCTCCTCGGAAACCTAAAAAAAGAAATTTGGTACTCCTAAATAGGGATAATTTCATATAAATATAATTTACACACCTGACTTGCAACATAATAGCCTAGGTACCACTTTGCAAATCTATAGCCCAAAAATAATAAGCTAATTCCGGAAAGACAGCTTATTTTGCTCCCTCTGTATACAACCAGTTATTTTCATTCTCTTGATTTCTTTTGATTATTAAGTATTTGATAAGAAAATGCAAATCAGCCACAACGCAACTCAAAAATCGTGAATATTACATGTTATCTGAAGGTAAGAAATTCAAACACTTTTATATGTAATTGCTGAAGCAATCCAACAGGATAAAAGAAAAATAAGAACTTGGTAAATGAATTGTAGAATCCCTCCAACGCTCATACAATACATTACACGAAAAAGAAGAAGAGAAGGAAGTGTCAAACTTCCATAGAGGCCTCTTATATACTAACAATGTATATACATCCTTATAAACTGAAAAAATATATAATTATGCAATATTATACACAAATATACACATTTATACATAATTATACAATACTGTATAACTTGTATAGACATGTATAATAGTGTATAAGAAGTGTTTGTATATTCCTGTACACAATTATACACTAGTATACAGTGTTGATACAAACTGCTATATAATTATGCTTTTTATCCAAACCCAATTTCAGATTCAAGACTTCAAGGTCATAATAATAATGACCAGTTCAAAATATTCCAACATTAGTGGTTATTTTTTGGTGCAAATCAAGTTTGAGAGCTATTTATTTTCAGATCTGTGTGCATTTTCATGTTTCTTTCAAAAATCTTCAATTCTTCTGCTTTCAACCATGGACGACGGAGTAGGAGCCCGAGCCTTCTTCGAGCCATTGATGGCACAACTGCATAGGGTGTAGAGGAGGGGAAATAGCGGAGGCTAGGTTAAGAGAGGATGGGGATCTATGTGCGTTAGAAAGAAAGAATGGAGAGGCGGTGAGAGAGAGGGAATGAAGAAAGAATAAAATAATAAAAATTCTAAAAGTATGTCTTTAATAGTGGGCTAAAGGCTGAAAAGTTTCTTTCAAGTTATGTACAACATGGGCTAAATAGGGTAAGAGCTTCAAATCTGGGCCATTTTAAGTTGGGTTGGTAGGCCAACTTACATGGGCCATAATTCTTTCTCCTAAATATAAATGGAGTTGAATGAAAAACTTTCCTACTTTAGAAATATTAGGAGAACAATTAAATAATTATATTAGATAGTACGAAATTAATTGAATGGCTATTCCTAAATATTAAGGAGATACCAAACTTTCCTAGTTTAAAAATATTAGGAGAATAATTAAATGATCATTTTTAAATAATAGGAGATTAAATAAATGACTATTATAAATATTAAGAAAATAATAAAAGGACAGTTTTCTCCAATGTATGATACATAATTGACTAAAATAAATTAGACAGGTTAAAAAGAAGGTTGTGATTCCTCCGAGAGTTTGTAGCAACACACATGGATGCTATGTACAAAAAGGTGCTAGAGAGGAGTTTATTGCTAAGTGTTGTCATGGATAACAAACTTGTTCTTTTGTCTGAATCTGAAGTTAGGTATCCCATCACCTTCTAACTTCATTGAAGCTCTAACATTCATAGGTAATGATACAGCCTCATTGAAGATAGAAACAAGTTTGGATTGTTGTTTCCTTTCCTCAAGGTGTAACAAAAGACATAGTTACGATCCTTAGTCATGGTTTGAATCTGCTGAATAATATCATTGAATCTCTAGGGTGGTTTCCTAATTCTTTTGATCAAGTTTACAATAATCGTCGAGTCAGATTCGACTATAACATTTGTGAGGCCCATTGTAATATACATTTTGATGCCTCACCTCATAGCTTTCCGCAATTGCCATATTAAAGATATTTTCATAGCACTTAGTTTTTTGTAATGATCATGAAGTTTACAATAATCGACGAGTCAGATTCAATCAACGAAAACTATCCTATTACGCTGTGTAGCCTCCAAATATCTAAATAATTGCTGCATATATATATATATATATATATATATATATATATATATATATATATATATATATATATATATATATATATATGTTGTAAACCACAATTATATATCTGGAGGCTACACAGCGTAATAGGATAGTTTTCGTTGATTGAATCTTACATCGTGAAATTCTTAGAGCTGTAATATTCCTTAACCTCATTTTCGACATGTCAAAATGAGAACACGACATTTGGTCATTCGGGGGCATTTTCTCTGGCCCTGATAACTCTAACTAGCAAGAATCTGAAGTTAAAAATGCAGCAATTATTTAGAATCTTCTCTATAATCCTTTACAAGTAGGGCATGTGAAAGATAATGTACACAGACTTTACCTCTATTCTATAGGTCCTCGGCTCAGGCAAGCACAACATACCAGTTTAGAAAAAAAACTGCAGTAGCAAAGAAGGAAATGAAGTAGTAACAATAGTTTAACCAAGCAGAAGCAATATTAGGAAGTAATCTATCTATATAGAATAACAAAGGCAAAAGAATATTAGGCTGCCAAGTAAAATACCCACAATGCTGACACATGTAAAAAATTAAGACAACTCTCCAAGATAGTTGGAGTTCTTGTCTTCAAACTAAAAATCAGCAAAATCAGTAAAATAAAGTTAATTTTAGAAATCTAAAAAACCGACAATACTCCCACGAACATGAATTTCAATCCTCCCACGATTTTTGCTTTCCGGAATTTCCTTCCCCTTAATTAACGTGGCTGTTATTAAAAAAAAAAAAAAATCCTCCACTTTCTAAGTTGGCCTATTTTACTCAATAACTACCATCTACAATTTTCAATTAGTTTTTATTTTATTTTTTTATACATAATATTTTTTAAAAAAGGACGAATAATTCCAGTTATTTAAAAAAAAACTGACAATACTCCCACGAACATGAATTTCAATTCATAGTATCGATTTTTGCTTTCTGGAATTTCCTTCCCCTTAATTAACGTGGCTGTTATTAAAAAAAAAATCCTCCACTTTCTAAGTTGGCCTATTTTACTCAACAACTACCATCTACAATTTTCAATTATTTTTTTTATTTTTTTATACATAAAGATTTTTTTTAAAAAGGACGAATAATTCCAGTTATTTCAATAAAACAGTCGGCATCTCACAATTGTGAAGTTATTTCATCAAAGGCAAAACAATCGGCATTATCCCACGACTGATCGTGCTCCCAAACTGGAGTTCTGAGAAAAAAGTTATATCTATTTTACTAGACAGTGCACAATCTGCCTACTGGAGTTTTTGTTTGCTTTAACTATCATCCGTTGACCCCCAAACACAATCCCAACTTAATTCCTTGAACTTTTACTCAAAATTTAAACCTCCAAATCACTTGAATTCATTCCATAACATCTATATAGCTCGAAATCACTCCTACAAGTCGTAAAACACACAGTTAGTGCAAGACACTAACGATTAAAGCTCAAACTCAATTAGAAAAATATGGCCACACAAATTCATGATATCAAATAAATTTCATGCAACTCTATGCAATGGAAGCTCAAAGTTAGAGTCGTTCGAATGTGGGTAATGCCGGATCGCTTTAAGCCAAAAATACCGCATTCAATTGAATTGGTTTTACAGGATTTTACGGTGACATATTCAACTTTCTCATAGTTTTAAACTTACTAATGTAGTCGCATTATATATGAACATTCTTTCTTCCGCATTACTCAAATGTTTACGAAGGTCATCCAATAATTTCGACTTCCATATAAATAGATCTTTAAGTGATCTGGAATCGAGTGTGCCATTCCTTTTTTGACTTCAAATCTTGAGGATTACTTGAGACAGTGATTGTCTTATATATTGACAATCAGTTAAGTTGCACCTTTGTACAGAATAACAGAGGTGTTGTTCAAAATAATAGAGGAATTGTTCAAAATTAAATAAGTATTGTTTAAAATATACAACTCCGGCAAATATTAGCTATTGGTTGCCTTGCTGTGAAGACCCAAAGGGTTATCACCAGATTTTTCTCTCTTTTTTGCACTTTCGAGGCCTTAAAAACCTCACCTTTAGTTGCCTCGATTTGCGTGCACAGTCCGGGCGCGTAGCCGAAAAGATTATATGTTAAATTATGTGAAAATTTTCAAAATATGGCTTTAAAATGATTAAAGTTGACTTCGGTCAATATTTTCGGTAAACGGACCCGGAGGGTCCGTAGAAAAATATGCGACTCGGGCATATGCCCGGAGTCGAATTCCGAGGTCTAGAGCCCGAGAAAAGAATTTTTCTGTGAAATTATTTTTCTGAAATTGGAAATGAAAATTTTATTAAAATACTATGGTATCGGGCTCGTATTTTGGTTCCGACGCCCGGTACAAGTCTTAAATATGTGTTAAGCACTTTCTGTAAAGTTTGGTCGAAATCGGACGTCATTTGACGTGTTTCGGACCTAAATATCTAAAGTTTGAAGTTTATAAAGTTATAATAAAAAAATGATAATTTTGGGGTTTGATTCTATGTATATGATGTTAATTTGGCGATTTGATCGCACGAGTAAGTCTGTAGGATGTTTGTGAGGTTGTGTGCATATTTTGTTTGGAGCCCCGAGGGCTCGGGTGAGTTTTGGATAGGCATCAGATTGCATTTCTCATTTTTAAAAATCTGGTGTTCTTCAGTTCTGCAGGCTTCGCAATTGCGAAGTCAGCACTCGCAAATGCGAGCTCGCAATTGCAATCATTTTTATCGCAAATGCGAGATATTCCCTGGGCAGCTTCCTTCGCAAATGCGAAG
Source organism: Nicotiana glauca (assembly GCA_026770625.1). Taxonomy (NCBI): domain Eukaryota; kingdom Viridiplantae; phylum Streptophyta; class Magnoliopsida; order Solanales; family Solanaceae; genus Nicotiana; species Nicotiana glauca. The sequence continues at coordinate 5,696 of MU726586.1, read as the reverse complement.
AAATCCATCGCAAATGCGATGCCTGCCTTTAGCCTCAACCTTTGCAAATGCGAACATTTGTCCGCAAATGCGATAGTGAGCCATCGCAAATGCAACATATTCCCTCGCAAATGCGAACATCACAGTATCCTTCAGAGTTCGCAAATGCGAACTCGACTTCGCAATTCCCATATTTGGTCGGGGTTCGCAATTGCGAACCCCAGTTTGCATTTCCCACATCTGCAACCTGCAATTTTCATACTTAGACGATTTTAACCCTCACTTTTCATATTTCTCAAACCCAAACACCCATTGGCGATTTTTCAAGAACTCTTCCTTCTCCAATTCAATTGTAAATTGATTTTCACTTAATTTCTTCAATCCTTAACATCCTTTATCATGTTTTCATCTTAAAATCAAGGGTTTTCATGGGTGAAAATGGTAATTTTGGGTAGAACCTAGGTTTTCTTAAAATTGGGGATTTGAACCTCAATTTGAGGTCCGATTTCAAAACAAATCATAGATATGAACTCGTGGGGGAATGGGTAACCAGATTTTGATTCAAACCTCGGGTTTTGACCTCGTATGCCCGGGGTCATTTTGGGAAATTCATTTTCATGCATTCAAATTGATTCAATTAGCATTTGATGATACATTCAAGTAATTTGTGACTAGATTCGAGCGGTTTTGTGGTGAATTCGAAGGGTAAAGCTATACTAGAGGCTTGAGTTGAGTTTGGAGCATTTGAGGAAAGTATTTGATCTAACTTTGGCTTGAGGGAATAGGATTAGAGTATTATTTGTTGATTGCTAAATGTTGAGTACGGTGTATAGGCATGGTGACGAGTATCTATACACCGGTGTCTAACGTGACCGTGGGTCCTTATTTGTGCTTATTTGGGATTCGGTAGTGACTTTTCCTTGTTAATTGATGGTTTCTATCTGATATGAAGAGGATGAAAAG